>JAYKKM010000148.1:3292500-3490000 GCA_035772405.1 Chrysogorgia sp. JL179-B06
CCCAGAATCTTATCCCGGCATTACCACCATATATACAGAACTCGTGACTAGGCTCTCGGCAACGGCTTGCGTAGCTCAGTGGTCAGAGGACTGCACTAGCAATCGCAGGGTCGCGGGTTCAATTCCTACCGGAAGGCCGCTAAGTTGCATTTTTCGCAACTGGTCCCGGTTTGGTCTTAAAATGTATGTATTCCAACACTCGAAATTTTCCTTCACCATAAATCCTTTCAACATGTAGTTTGATCGAGGGAAATGCCAAATATTACCTATAATATACCCAGAATCTTATCCCGGCATTACCACCATATATACAGAACTCGTGACTAGGCTCTCGGCAACGGCTTCCGTAGCTCAGTGGTCAGAGCGCTGCACTAGCAATCGCAGGGTCGCGGGTTCAATTCCTACCGGAAGGCCGCTAAGTTGCATTTTTCGCAACTGGTCCCGGTTTGGTCTTAAAATGTATGTATTCCAACACTCGAAATTTTCCTTCACCGTAAATCCTTTCAATATATATATATATATATATATATATATATATATATATATATATATATATATATATATATATATATATATATATATATATATATATATATATATATATATATATAATATATAGATTTTCGCTTACCTCAAAACTGGTCTGCTACAACTTGTTTCATCTGTAAAAGAATCTTCAGGCAGTGACAATATCGAAAGGGATGACCGCTTATTTATAGGCTTTCTGCCGGAAAGTGGGGGCGTATGTGGGGGACAAAGCATGAGGTCATGGCTTTGTTTGCGTTGATTACGCGAAATTTATTACGATGACGACACTGTGAAATTATTTCCGCTCTTTTGTTGAGTAAACTATTCTTATTTTTTTCTTTTAAAATACAGAATTTTTCTTCTAAACATAAATTGCATCGTTTTGATCCTCCTGTGTACGAAATAGAATGTTTTAGAATTTGCCAATTAATACTGAAATCTTTATTGTTTCCTTTCAATGTCCAAATATATTTCGAAAGTTCGGTGTCATTTTCATGCTTTTTATGTTGAAAAGATTTAGTGTGGTTGGCCAATCGCTCTTTGAATGTGGTTGCAGTCATACCAATGTAGTGTTTTATTTCGTTTGTGATGTTTACTGTCACTGTTGCTTTGTATACTATGTCTCTAGTCATGCATTGTTCTTGAAGCGGGCAAATGGTGTTCTCTCTACAACTGCAATTAGTAGCGTCCCTATCCTGCGGTTTGATGTTCCTAGCTATGCGTGCATTGTGCTTAGTGATTATTGACTTAACATTGTTCATGCAGCTGTAACTTACTTTAACTGTATTTCTGTTAAAAATCTTATGGAGCTTGTGGTGCGGAGGGAAATGTTTGTCAATTGTGACAGTAAACATCACAAACGAAATAAAACACTACATTGGTATGACTGCAACCACATTCAAAGAGCGATTGGCCAACCACACTAAATCTTTTCAACATAAAAAGCATGAAAATGACACCGAACTTTCGAAATATATTTGGACATTGAAAGGAAACAATAAAGATTTCAGTATTAATTGGCAAATTCTAAAACATTCTATTTCGTACACAGGAGGATCAAAACGATGCAATTTATGTTTAGAAGAAAAATTCTGTATTTTAAAAGAAAAAAATAAGAATAGTTTACTCAACAAAAGAGCGGAAATAATTTCACAGTGTCGTCATCGTAATAAATTTCGCGTAATCAACGCAAACAAAGCCATGACCTCATGCTTTGTCCCCCACATACGCCCCCACTTTCCGGCAGAAAGCCTATAAATAAGCGGTCATCCCTTTCGATATTGTCACTGCCTGAAGATTCTTTTACAGATGAAACAAGTTGTAGCAGACCAGTTTTGAGGTAAGCGAAAATCTATTATTTGCTCTAACTATATGTTGTTGAGCACTCTGCATTTCGTAGACCAAAACCTACACGTATATATATATATATATATATATATATATATATATATATATATATATATATATATATATATATACGTGTAGGTTTTGGTCTACGAAATGCAAAGAGTGCTCAACAACATATAGTTAGAGCAAATAATAGATTTTCGCTTACCTCAAAACTGGTCTGCTACAACTTGTTTCATCTGTAAAAGAATCTTCAGGTTGAACCTGAAGATTCTTTTACAGATGAAACAAGTTGTAGCAGACCAGTTTTGAGGTAAGCGAAAATATATATATATATATATATATATATATATATATATATATATATATATATATATATATATATATATATATATATATATATATATATATATATATATATATATATATATATATATATATGTATATATATATATATATATATATATATATCAATAAATCCTACCGAGATCAGGACCCGCTTGTATCTCGCGTGTAAGGGACTAAACGCCGGTCGATATTAGCACCCAAAAAGCCACTAATAATAATAAAAGATAAAGATAAAGCCACTAATAGATAAATCAAATAATAAATCAAATAATAAATCAAATGATAAATCAAATAATAAATGTGCACTGCTAAAATTATGAATATGTTTACTGGCTCAAAATGTTGACTTCACTGTTTAGCTTTAAGGTGTCATAACACCTTGCTACCGCCTTGAGCTAAATGGTTTGGTTTACTGCTATGCCTTATACCATTACACTGAGAAAAAGATTAACCGATTTAATGCTTGCTCAAACTGAACTGCTCAAACTGAACTGGCCAGATGAATTATTATTACACGAGCAAAGGCCGCGGGCTTGCTTGCCAGGATGACCCGGTTGGCTAGAACTGTAGTAGAACTACTATATTATTGTTCTACCACTTTTCAAAAACGTGTAAAACGAGAAGGAATCTGCTTACCTTTCAATACGACCGACCCAAACCACAAGGAAGACACGAAGAAAACGAGAATTTACGTACCGAATATGCCACGATCATGCCGATGTTATATTTTAATTCAACAGCGTTTATTAATTGGTTTATAATTAGTTGTTCGGCCACGCTTGATCGGTGACTCGCGGCCGCGGCAGGGCCATGCATTTCTCACGTATATTTTGTATATTTTGTATAATATTTTGAACGTTATCTCGGCCAATATGTATTCGATTTCAATCCTGAAATCAGATTTGGAATTACAGAGTCTAAATACGTAACATACGTGTCTATTATATTACGAGAATGTGCATACCCTTCGTATAAAAACGGTTTATGTACTTATATTATTTTTGTATATTATTGTCGTATATTATTTTAAACGTTATCTCGATCAATATTTAACCGTTTTCAATTCTGAAAACAGATTTGGAATTAGCGAGTGTAAATACATAACATACGTACCTATTATATAACGGAAACGTGTATACCCTTCTTAAAAATCTCTATATGTAATTCGTCAGATCACATATCGCCAATGGCGATATATTGTTCGATTAAAATATTGTCCGATTCAAACGGATCACCCAAAACGTCTTTTTACTTCCTTATCAGGAGTTGGTCCTACCATGTGCGATTTGTATATATATATATATATATATATATATATATATATATATATATATATATATATATATATATATATATATATATACATATATATATATATATATATATATATATATATATATATATATATATATATATATATATATACGTGTAGGTTTTGGTCTACGAAATGCAAAGAGTGCTCAACAACATATAGTTAGAGCAAATAATAGATTTTCGCTTACCTCAAAACTGGTCTGCTACAACTTGTTTCATCTGTAAAAGAATCTTCAGGCACTGCCTGAAGATTCTTTTACAGATGAAACAAGTTGTAGCAGACCAGTTTTGAGGTAAGCGAAAATCTATATATATATATATATATATATAATATATATATATATATATATATATATATATATATATATATATAATATATATATATATATATATATTATATATATATATATATATATATATATATACAAAGCTTTTGTGATATATATATACAAAGCTTTTTTTTATGTTATGCACTTCTACTACATGTATGTAATTCTAAATCTGCATTTCGAGATAACGTTCAAAATAATACACAACGAAGCGGGCCACCTATGCAGATTACCGATTATAAATTTCTAAGTACATAACCGGTTTTTACAAAGGGTATACACGTTCTCATAATATAATAGACACGTATGTTATGTATTTAGACTCGGTAATTCCAAATCTGTTTTCAGAATTGAAAATAGTTAAACATTCATAACAGATAAGATATATCTAGAGGTGGCAGTGTCGATCTTTTATATAACAAAGCATTCTTCAAATTCAAACGACGTTATTCTTTTAAATCTTTTGAAATTATTGATATGGCTATGCCTATGACTATTTCAAATCCGGATTGTTGTGGTTTATCGGCCCACCTCCATCCAGTCGAAATGGTTTAACGTATGAAATATTCTTTCCTAGAGTATATGAGTTTCCTAGAGCAGTTAAACAATGACACTGGCCGCGTATAATATTATCTGGTGATTTCAACTTTCATGTTGATGATGAAAACAAATTTACACTAAGAAATTCCTTGACCTAATTACTTTCAATTTGAAACAACACGACAATGACGCCACGCATGTGAGCAATCACACGTTAGACCACATTCTCAGGAGAAATGATAACTGTGATATTGTGAACTCTATTTCTGTGGTGGATCCTGGGATTTCTGATCATTATTCGGTCATGGCAAAGATCCGCCTGAAAAAACTATCAACGAAGAGAAGTGTCTTACCGTAATTTGAGCATTAATTATGATAATTTTTGCAGTGATATTTCAAATTCTTCTCTTGCACTTAATTACTTGAGTCTGTCTTCTGTTACTGATGTCATGGAGAATTATGACGATACATGCCCTCATTAAAACGAAAATTATAACATTACGACTAGCATCTCCTTGGTATACAAATAATATCCAGAAACTTAAAATTACTACGAGGCGCTTTGACCGTGAACGTTATGCAAAATACTGTTCTTTTGTCAACGCAACCATTGTTAACGCAAAATGCACTTTTACTAGGCCATTATTGATGAACATAAGAATAATTAGAAAATGCTCCTCAGTACTGTTGACAAGATGCTTCATCGAATACCACAAAAGCTATATCCTACGACCTACAGGGGCTCCTCTAAGGAGCATCCTGTAAAGGGGCCCCGCGCTGAAAAAATGCCGGGGGCCCCGCGCAACCCTAATCCGGCCTTCGCGGTGAGAAAAAGTCCTTATATTTAAACACGAAAAGTACGTATGTTTTGTCGCGTTATACGGTGAATGAAGCCACTATTCAACAGCCAATAGTGACTGTTTATACTAACTATTACCATTAATGTATTTAGTTATTTATTTTTATGTCCTATATTGAAACATTGAATTAAATTCAGACAACACAAAGCTCGCAGACATATTGTCCACTGAAAGTATCTAATTCAAGTACAACTAAAAGTTAGTAATAACTAAAAGAAGTACAGTACTGCGCTATACAAGTTTAAAACAGTAAGCGGGCGAGGGGTTGTTGCGTATACGTATTTCTAGTTTGTTTACGAAAGGGGATCAACGGCCCAACCTCGTCCTCAGGGCCTTCGCGGTGCGAAAAAGTCCTTATATTTAAACACGAAAAGTACGTATGTTTTGTCGGGCTATACGGTGAATGAAGATTTGTGTTCAAAAAATTCATAAAATGCAGTGTTTAAAAGATACAGTATAATCGGCGGAAGATGACAAGTTCGTAAATGGCGTCAAAAGGTAAACCCGTTTTCCCTTTTTTTATGCTGTTTACTAATCAGTTACAAAGATATTTTGCAAATATGTCCGAGTATGTTATTCAGGCTTTTATTTGATGTATAGCATGATTTTCTAGAGTTAGTAGTTCAAAAGATATCGTCGTCTGAATATCTAAAATATTTACTCGGAGTTTGTCAATCCAATCCAAGCGTCGTCGCTTTTTTCAAGCTGTTAGCTATCAGTTACAAAAATATTTTTGTAGGTATGTCAGAGGCTGTTTCAAAATATATCGTGGTCGGAACATTTCACTTTTGGCATGGCGTCATGCATGTCTATCAGACATCACGAAATCACTCTTTGAAGGCTTTCGCTCGAAATACACGATTTCTTACATGTATTTCTAACACTATACCTAGTGCCTACACAGTATGCAGAACAACATTTTTATCGTAGTCTTCAATAAAACAACCATATACATGTTAGTCATGTTAACAATTTGTTATTGTTAGTTGTAAGTGTTGTACTGTATAATATATATATTTTGAAATACTTAACAGAGAGATTTATGCTATATACCATTAGAAAGCCAACGAAAAATCAAAATCGTAGTGCAAGTTTAAAGTTTGTACCTATCATAGAACAATTTAAAAATTTGAATTAGCCTATACAGTACCGGTAGTTTAGTGTGCAAAAACATGCAGACTATACTGGGGTTTATATAACCTTGGCCTGGCCTACAATTTTGTAGCATAAACAAACATTACAGTACTGTACTATATACTTGTAAGTGTTAATATATACACTGCTGCAGTGAATAAGGGAGAGCTCGGAGTATGAGACAGTCGATACATGGATGATTGTTATGCAAGCTCATATTCTCAGAAAATTTTTTAACCTGTAACTTTCTGATTGCTGGTGAGAACCCTCTAACCATTCAGCTACCCGAGACTCAGATGGAGAGTGAAGGTTACAATGATGTACTGATTCAATTGAAATATGTATACTTCCTGTGTGCATTACTGATATATAGTAACTGCCGCATAGGCAGTATATATACCATTCAAATCAGTACATCATTGTAACCTTCTCTCTCCATCTAACTCTTGACGCCTCAATGGTTAGAGGCAGTCACTGGCAATCAGAAAGTTATAATTTTCTCTCCCGGGAATAGTTTTTAATTTAATTTAATATTTTTAATTTAATATGTTTTCAATGTGCTAATTACAGAATAGTATAAATAATAATGTGTGTGTACAAAATTTAAATTGTAAATAAAATAAAATAATAAATAAATAAATAACTGGCACATTGAGGCCACTGGCAACAGAGCGAAGCCCCAATCTAGGCCAGTGACCCATCTATAAATAATATTAATACAATATATATAAATAAATAAATAAATAAAATAGGAATAAAAACACTTTTAACCGCAACAGAAGTTCATTTTCAATAAGTTTGCAACAACATGTCGACTTCCAAGTTCTATGATGAGCAGTATCGAATGTAATCCTCGTAATTTCTTCATAATATTTTTTTAATGTAGATTTAAAGTTTCCATATGACTTCTGGGATTGAGTGGAACTAGGTATCATATTCCATATTCTCGCAGTTCTTATAAAAAAGCTGCGTTGAAATGCTTGAGTTTAGAAACGGATCTGAAGAAATTCTCGTAGACATGTATTTTTTCTGTTGAAGAAAATCAGATAAATCAAGATTATATTTACCAGAAGCACAACCATGTAGGAACAAAAGGTCTTTCATTTCGTGTCGATAACTCAATGGAATGAGGTTTAGTTTTCTAAGTCGTTCTTCATAACTCATTTCACCATTTGAAAACCCAAGAATAAATTTTGTCGCTCGCCTTTGAACACCTTCAACCATAACCATTTGTTGGACACTCTGGCCTGACCAAACTTCGCTTGCATAATCCAAATGCGATCGAACAAGAGTTAAATAGAGAGATCTTTTGCTATCACGAGTTAGATGAACAGAACAGCGTTTGATGAAGCCCAGCATTCGGTAAGATTTTCCAACAACTTTGGCTGTTTGATCTTTCCACTTAACGTCTTTAGATACAATTACACCCAAATCAGATTGATGGTCTGTGGATGAAATGGTATGATTTCCCAAAGAATAAGAGTATTGTAATACATCTTTTTTACGGGTAATCATTAGCCGTTCACATTTCTCGATGTTAAAATCTAAATGCCACTGAGTACTCCAAGAAAATATTGAGTTAATGTCATTTTGGAATAGATTAACATCATCTGAATCTTTGATAATACTAAAACATTTGGTATCATCAGCAAACATTGCCAATTCTGTTTTTGGTGAATTAACTACAGATGGAAGGTCATTCACATACAAAATGAACAATAGCGGGCCCAAAATGGAGCCCTGCGGAACTCCAGATGGTACTGATAATGAACAAGATTGCGACCCTTGGACAGTTGTTTTCTGATATCTATGAAGCAGATAATCAGTCATCCATTCCAACAGGGAACCGCTGACACCATAACATTTTAGTTTTTTTAGCAATAATTGTTGATCGACAGAATCAAAGGCTTTACTATAATCTAAATAGATGATATCAGTGAGCAATCCTTTATCCAGAGCAGATGATATTTTATGCAAAACCGACACAAGTTGGGTGACAGTAGATCGGCCTTTACGAAATCCATGTTGAATGTTACTAAGAAAAGGCGAAACGTGGTAAAGTAAACGATTGTATATGCAACGTTCCAGAACTTTAGAAACAATACACAAAAGGTCTATAATTGTAATATAATATAGGTCGATAATTTCTCACATTTTCCTAGCTACATTTTCCTTGTCACCTTTTTTGTGTACTGGTACAATTGAGACCAATTTCCATTCATCAGGGAGAACACCCACACGCAGAGATTTATTGAAGATCATCGAGCGCGATATCGAAATTTCTACTGCACATTCTTTAAGCAACTTCGAAGTTATTCCATCCAGACCACAGGCCTTATTGGGATCTAGTGAACCCAAAATTGTGGCAACTTCTTCTGGCAATATTATTATATCCGATAAAGATGAAGATGAAGATGGAAGACTACATTGGTTATGTAAATCAGGATCGTTGGAACGTGAAATATGAGAATGTTTCAAAACCGAGTGAAAGTAAGAGTTGAAGGCTTCAGCTTTTTCTAAAGGCTCTGAGAAGGTTCTACAATCAAGTTTTATTGTCTCGGGAATTCGGGATGTCTTGTTTTTAGCACGTATATAAGACCAAAAACGCTTGGGATTTTCTTTAAACGAATCAGCTATTCCTTTCAAATACTCATCATGCTTAGACCTAATTAACTGTTTGACCTTAGAGAAGCCGGTTTTCTTCGCTTTTTTGCGTGCGGAATCTTTTCGATGTAAAAGATTTATAACCTCGCCATCAATCCAAGGGGGAGAGTTTATATCGCGTATTTTAGATTTAGGTACATGAAGATCAACGGCTCCTAAGAACAAATCTTTCAAAATTCTCCAATCTTCATCTATACTGTCATTAGTAAGCATGGAATCAAAAGGTAATTTTCTCACCGTATTTCTTAGACCAATGAAATCAGCACTTTTATAATTGTAAACAAGTCTGCTTTTGTTCCTTATGCGCTTCGCTTTAAGTATAAATTCGAAGTAGATAAGTAAGTGATCCGTCGGGAATAAAGCTATATCAGGTTTTAGTAGATCAATATGCTGGATATTATATGCTTCATTGGTCAAGACCAAATCAAGAATATTTGATGATCCCGCAGTGGAGATTCTTGTTGGCGTACAAATCATTTGACTTAAATAAAAATCCTTGATCAATTCAGAAAATTTGAAAGCAACAGAGAGAGTCTCTCAATCGATATTTGGGAAGTTAAAATCGCCGAGGATCAAAATTTTCTTGTCGCCCAAACTTTGTAGAAATTCACCAAAATAGTTAACAAACGAGGAATCTGAATTTGGAGGCCTATAGACTGTAGTTAGAATAAGATTTGAGGATATGAGTATAATCATAGTTAATAGCTTAATTGACGTCCATGTATTGTATACTGGTATGTATTCCAGAAATAATCTTTGTTTACTCCATCCATTACGGAACATGTTAGGACTATAGTAGATGGCCTACTGCGCCACAACTTATTGTGTCTGTTAATAAAAGTTTTAAAACATTAAAACATTTAAAACATTCTAGTTTTAAAACATTTCTGTATAAGACTTACAAGGAGCTTCTTTCAAAGTTATTTGATCCAGACTTACCTTGCACCTATTCTTTGTGCAGGACTTGTCCTTGTCATAATTAATTTTACTTTACATTTAAGCCAATTACGACAAGTAATTTTGGTACGGTACGCCTAAAATTGGGTCCGCGTGCCTAGAAATTTTTGGCACGGTACTCTTCATTATTGTCATGTAAATGCGAACGCTAGTGGCACGCGGACCCAAAATTTCAAGAGTGCCGAGACCACGTTAAAAGGTAATCTCGGCCCGCCTAAAGTTATGGTCCGCGTAACCTCACCAAATAAATTGTTTGTTATGCCAGCAGTATTTTGTAAAACGCATGCGTTGTAACCATTTCGCAGCATCATGGCGTCTCGCGGGAAGATATGGAGCGAAGATGGAACTAAAACTTTAATATCATTGTGGGGAGAGGAAAGCATCCAATTGGCTTTGGATAACTCAAAAACAACAAAAAAGTCAAGTGCGATATACAGCAGTGTATGGGTAAGTCCAACCAAGTTTAAATAATAGTTTATCAATACCGTTTAGCTGTTTAGCTATAAATATTAATAGCTATAACCAAGTTTTCTTTATAAACTATTAGTCATAGTGTTATCACAAGTCGGATATGGGCTTTTTATCGTCTGTTATACCATTCCCAAAAACAATCTTTGTGTAGTTCTTTGCAACATTCAGTCTTAGAACTTCGACGGTATTTTATTATATTCAAGACATTTTATTGCATAATTTTAGGTATTTAACGTATGTTCCATTAGTAATTTCTTTAAATTTTCTTACCACTAAATCATTGTCTCTTGTATGACTTATATAACTAAACGGGAGAGCAAGTAATAGGAAAAGTCTGATTTTGCATAAGTAACATTTTTATTTGATTTACATGTCATTGTATTCTAACAGACAAATATTTTTTCATTATGTGTTGTAGGTTCAACTGCAAAAAAGTGGCTTTACAGATTTTACTCTAAAGGAAGTTATTAACAAGATTAAAAAACTAAGGATAAAGTACCGAACAGAAAAAGATAAATCTCGAAAAAGTGGTAATGGACTGAGCTGCCAAGAAATGGAAATATTTTGATTCAGTGGACAGGTTCCTGGCCCAAAGACATCCTGTTACACCACCAGTGGTATATGATACATTGGCTGAGACTGAAAGTGAGACTGTGGCCAGTATGAATAATGAAAACAAAACTTCTGGTAAAGTGGATTTTTGGTGTGTTACAGGGGTTGAAATATTTTTTCCTGGTAGAAATATTTTTTCCTTGGGCTACTAAAACAAAATTTCTTATTTCAACCACTGGTACAGTATATCATATTATGCATCTTAGAGACAGTATAATCACAGTTTATAATGTTGACATGGAATCCAATAAATTATATAGAATAACAACCATATACTTTTTTATTTGGTTTCTTGAAAGGATTCAAGAACCTGTAATAGAACATTTCCTGAAAATCATTGACTATTGTCAATGATTTATAAAATAATCACTTAATTATTTAGAGTGACTCATTTAATATAGCAAAAATACTGCAAATGTACAATCTTTAATATTAAATTCAAATATCGGTTTCAACTGCCATAAGATTCACATTCAAATTTGCAGGGAGATATTTGATCTGTGTGTAATCAGTGAGTAATTTGTGTCAATATTTTTTCAGTTGATGAACTTGTTGAAAAATATGGTATGGGTGAGATAAATACACAGAAATGCAATACCTGCTCCTATGGACAAGACATTCACAGCGGTGGTGTCCATGTAAGCGAGAATGGTGCTGTTAAAGTTTATGAAGAGGAAGACTGTTTTCATTGTCCCAACTGTGACCCATTTGTCATTTTAGATGAAAATCGAAAAGGTATGTTTCAGTCTGTTATGTTTTACTGGTCTGTATGGGGGGAGGGTGTGTGTGTTGGGGGATGGCAGGTATCCTAAAATAATTATTTGGGAGTCAAATGTCAATTTGATTTCAGAATTGGAAAGGCCCGAGAAGGAATCTGGCAGTGTGCAGATGCCTAGCAAACAGCAGTCTCAGAAGAAGAAAAGGAAGACAAATGTCGAAAAATCATTGGAAATTGTCTTCCAAAAGTTTCAGGATTCTGCAAATAATGACTTTTTAAGGTGATTTTTAATGAATTATTTCCATGCTAGCTTTATGATATAAAGTCAGCATTTAATTCTACCATTAATAATTACTATAGTGAGCGTACATAGGGGCATAGAGAGGGGAGCATGTCCCCCAGGGCCTTACCCTCTGCAGGGTCTATCAAAATGTTACTGGAAATCAATGGCATTACACTGTCAACTTCCGGGGTAACTATCAGTGGGGCTGGTGAGACAAACATGGCTCTGTATAGTTTTCGCATGGAATAAAGGGCTCAGAGATGTATAGGGTAAGCTTATTAGCATGAGATGATTGTCAGAATATACCCTGAACTATGAAATATATTGTGAAAGTGTTTTTGTATTTGTGACTGTACCTTTTAACATGTTTCATATTGTACATTGCTGTTACATGGATTGTTTGTTATTGGTTTATTTTCTTGTTCCTTGGTGCATATATACCACAATATTTGTCAGAGACCAAAAAAATAGCTAACATTGGGGTGGGTAACCTTTTGTAGCTGAGAGCCAAATTATAAACAATCATGATTACAATAGAATGTGCTTTAGGTCAGTGAACAGTATAAAGAACAATGTTGTCAAGTATTGGGTTGTCAGTGAATTTTCATCTTTCTGATTCATTTCAATTATAACTATATACTAAGAAGTTGTTTAGGTCTGAAACACAACTAACTTGCAGGATAAAAATTTTCCCCAGTCTGAGGTCACCAACCCCTGAGCAAACGAATTACAACAACAATAATGTTACTGTATTCTTTCTTGTACTGTTCTAATTGCAGGTATCAAAGATTGGAAGATGAGAGGCAAAAAAGAGAACATCAGTTCCATCTGCAACAGATTACTTTAGAAAATGAAAGAAGGAGAGAAGAAAGAGATCATGAATTTAATATGATGCAAATGTTAACTTTTCATTCAACATCAGCCATGCAGACACCTCAAACACTTAATAGCAGTACAATAACAACAGACCAGTCACGTACTTATTTCCAGCTCTGAATATACTGTATTAAGAGTAGGGAAAATGTTGTTTATATTTATTTATGGATTGATGGTTTGTTCATATTATTAAGCACACAATACATGTCAAAATTAATCATGTATATTGTTTGTTATTATTTATATTGTTTGTTGTAAAAAAGTAACTTTTGATTTGGTACAGTATATATTCATTGTAAATGTACATTCTATGCCAAAGTTTGAAGACAGCTTTTAGGGCAAAGCCATGGATTATATGTCCTTATGCATGTGTTCTACAATGTTAATAGTTCACTATTGTTCAGATAAAGAACCCTCCGGTGAAACAAAATATGATGCTAAAGCTCCACGAATGTCTTCCGCATCGGAAACTCCCACAGTTATATCAACATATTGTCCTGCAAAGGTTGTTCACGGAATTGATGTTCCTCCCATTGAGGAAGAAAGTCGTTGTTCTGGGCTTCACAAACATTATGTAAGATACACGAAGCTGTGATCACATGAAGTGACTAGAGTAGATACGTTCATGTCCACACGTTTCGAGAACCTTTTAAATCTGCCTTTGAACCTACCAAAAGTGTTCTCCACGGTCATTCTTGCCCGACTCAGGCGGTAGTTAAAGACGCGTTGTTTTCTTGGAGTGTTGTTATTCTCTGGATATCTCTTCATCAACCATGATAAAAAAGGGTAGGCTGGGTCCCCGAGGATGAGTGGCGGAATATCTTGGTTACGTATGCTTTTTGCTTCAACTCCAGAAAAAAGGTTATTATCAATACCTTTTCTAAAAACTGTTGAATTTGACAACACTCTTGCGTCGTGCACACTTCCTGGCCACCCGATTACCACATCTCGAAACAGATAATGACTATCAACTACAGCTTGCATATGAACGCTGTGAAACCCTTTTCGGTTTACGTAATCTGCATGGCTCTCATTCGGGGCGAGTATTGGAATATGAGTACCGTCAATGCAACCGGCACACATAGGAAAACCCCATTTATCTTCGTAGTTTTGTATTACTTGCAAAAGCTCTTCTCCTTTAGGGAATCTGATCACCTTGGAAATGCGGTTTCTTATAGCTTCACATACATCTTTAATGCAAATACAGACAAATGAAACGGATACTCCGACCAAATTAATTTACAGGAGTGTCCTGTACTCCGCTGTAGATGCAAGATAATATAACGTAAGTGCTAAACGACGTTTGGCTGGAATTGATTTACGCATAATCGTGTCCTGATGAGTTATGTCTTGCGAGATTTCGTTTAAAAGATAGACGAACGTCTCTCTTCGTACTCTAAAATTCTCATACCACTGGTCGTTAGTAAAATATTCTTCCACCACGTCAAACCAAACCATAGATCTCTGGCACATCCATAAAGCCCTAGAACGAGGAATATTTACGCATGATAAAATCGCTTGCAGGAATTCTGATCTTCGCTTTGCCAATCTACGAACAAATGATTCACGGGTTCCATATCTTTGGTGCACAAATCTACGTTTATTGAATTTCTTAAGGAAACACCACACCAGAATATCTCTTCGAGTAGCCACCTCCATATAAACAACGAGTTTAAATTTTCCGCCAAAACATCAAGTCGCGGTGGCTCTAGACTATTACGGTTTTGTGTAAAATACCGCTGAATTAAGGAATGTGGTTTCAATTTGGGTTGATATACCGTTCAATCAAGTCAGTGGTCGCTCCCATGACCATGGTCTCGGCACTCTTGAAATTTTGGGTCCGCGTGCCACTAGCGTTCGCATTTACATGACAATAATGAAGAGTACCGTGCCAAAAATTTCTAGGCACGCGGACCCAATTTTAGTCGTACCGTACCAAAATTACTTGTCGTGTAAACCGGGCTTTAGTTTCTGTTTGTTTTTTTGGTTTGTTTTTTTATCTTAACATTTGTTTATTTTGATATTGGCTGACACCTTGCATGGGACTTTGTCCCGTTCGTGTCTAACCTTATTTGGTTAATTATTATTATTATTATGCATTTCTTTTGAATTACCAAATTAAAGTTGTTAAACTAAAACTAATAAGCTTGGACAATGCTGCTCCTTAAGACTTGTAATGTAAAATACAGTTTATATAGAATTATGTTGACATCGGGTATGTTGACAGTGTCAACATCTTGACACTATAAATATGTCAGCAGAAATTGTTAGGGATTGAACAAGTGCTGTTTCAATCAAATTGGCATGTCATCCTGAATATAGGTTGTTATATCTGTGCATGCATGGTGATATATAATTTAGATACTATAGTACAAGTACAATGCCATGTGCTTTGTTACATGGCTTTTGTATTAATAACCATCAAAATATGGTATCTGCAATCTGCATTGGCTAGGCACTATTGTTATTATTATTATTATAATTATTATTATTATTAACAATAATAATACAATAATATTTATACAGGATAGCCCCTTCAGCTAAACACTGGATCAATATATGGTCAGTGGTCTTAATTGTTTCCTAACAAACTAAAGTTATTACAAATATAAACACATATTCATATATGTACAGTACAATATGTTACAAAAACTCATTTTATCTCAAAAGTTATATATCCTGCACATATTGTCAATTAAGGCAATTGATAATGGTGCTACAACATGTATGATGAACAGACTGAGACTCATTGAGATATGGAAAATAGTTCTTTAGATATGATGTTAAAATGCCTTCACAGAATTTCTTAACTAGCATTACACAATGTATCTTTCTTCTAATTACAAAAGGTACCAATCCTAGGATTTCTACTAACCGTTCAGTTTCAAGTCCTGAGTTAGGAATGATCAGTTTCCCTGCCCTGCATTGAGACCTCTCAAGAGCATCAAATATTAAGTTATATCCACATCCATGCCAGCTCGACATCACAGTAGTCCAAATTGTGGATCCAATTTGAATGGACCCTATAGATTTGCACTATATGTACCACCTATTTTTTAAAGGGCACAGCCATTGTATGATAAAGATGCACATTCTTCCTTCAAGTTTCAGCAGCCTTTGGTGTCTGTTTCTTGAATCATCAATAGTGTGAAAAAAGTAATTTCTTTCTTAGTTATTGATGGTAGAAACAGCAGTAGACTTCCCCACCATTCTGTTGCTGCACCCAGAAATTAAAAAAGATTGGACTTCATGTATTTAGTTTGATGTTCTATGAAACAATTAAATTCAGACAATACAAAGATTTCAGCAATATTGTCCACTGTTTACTCGATTATAAAATTCCATATATTTTGCGTTGGTATCAAGTGGATTATAAACGGCTTATCATCGCTTCATCCTCTTCTGTTATTGGTTGTTGTAATATTGCTGCCTTCAGAGCTCAAAACCAACAATTGCGCATGCGCTAAAGTACTTTGGGAAGGGACGGAAACGGAAATAAACAGAAAGAAACGCCTGTGGAGGAGGTAGCTGAAGGCAAGCGGCGCTTCTGAGGGCACCGCTTGATAGTTGATTGGTCAAGAATCAGCACACACCGATTTATGTGACACACGCCATATTAAGATGCGAGCAAGCCACAGTTTTAAATTATATATTGCATATAAATGATGAAGAATATAAATAATTGGTGAATGGTAATATCACAGAGATTTAAGGTGGTATAGTTAACCCTAAATTACCCAAATCACTGTTTTTGCTCTTGTTTCAAAACAATTTAATCAATTAACAACAGATCGATTTCAAATCCAAACTTGGTGAAGTTGCTTCATATGTCCTAAGGTGTACAACAAGTAGACAGAATTTAATTTAGTCAAATACTCTTGTCCGAACGCTAAAAAAACACTGTTTCCATGGAAACCATAGAAATATCACAAATTTTAAAAAACCGTCTACTTATTGCATAAAGTCCAAAAATGAGGGAAATCCATCACATTCCCTTCAATTTAGACTTTCCACGATACAGCAAAATTCTTTCGTTTTGAGAAAATCAAGGTTACACATATAGCGTACAATATTGGTAATCTTTAGTGACAACATTCAATCTGTTTGGAAATGTGGGCGACTCTATTTATGGAGCTGAGAACATAGCTGAGAAGCAATCTGTTTAGTACAACAAATGCGTGACATCTTCATGGCGTAATCGATTACGCTTTTCTTTGGTAGAATACATATGTATATTTTTATATCATCCAGAGCGCGGGTTTGAATATTGCAATATATGAACTCTATACTGTTATCAGTAAGCACCAATATTATAAAGTATTCGTTAATTCTTCTGATAAATTCTGGGCAGTTCCTACGTTATTTTTAACTGGCTGAAGAAAATATACCTGCCTTTAACTCTTGACTCATGCAAAGACCCAGTGAATTAACATGTTTATTCTAAAAAAGATATGAATAAAATCTTTTGTTTCCAGTATTTAGACTTCGCATCGGTAATGAGTTTAACAACACGATTACGAACTCTTTTATACATTATTCTCGCTAGTAAATTATCCTTACTGCGAGATTTCAGCTTATCTCTGATGTATATATCCTTCAATATTTCAGCATTCATCCATTCACGCTTTTGTTTATTCTTGATTCGTCGACAGACAATTGGTATATGACTATCTATAACATCTGTGAAAAGTGCATATCAAAAAAGTTTATCGTTCACGTCGTCAAAGCTAGATGCTTAGCAATGACCATGGCACCGATGACAAATCTTCCAACAACTTTCTACGAAAATAGAACATTGTTCAGTTTAACGAAAGACAAATTTGAAAATGCCAATGATGTTTTCCAATCTATTTGTATTGCAAAACAGTTCCAATTCATTGATATTTCCCAACATTATTGGTAAAAGGCAAATCCTCTGCTTGTCTTGGATAATGGCCATGGATTTATCTGGTGAACAATGTTCTATAAACTATTTACAACATGTAAAATTACACAACATTTATGTCAAATTACATAAAATTACTTTTTATGTACAAATTCAATATGGCTGCCTATCTTTAGCATGTAAAGGTACATAAATGTTAGAACAACTGAATTTTTACAGATCAATAAAACCATGCACATTGTTTGCAAAACAATTAAGAATAATAATATATACAATATTTGCATGGTTTCCAGGAGCAGTTTTCCAGAAAATTGTATTTCACGCACAATGTATTATCATTTGATGGTCTCATGATTTATATCTGTTGACACATATTATAATGTACCGTTGTGTTTAGTCAGTATTAAGCCAACTGATCATAAAAATATTACCAAAAATTATAAAAAAACATCTCACCTGTTTCATTTCATTCCATAAAATAATAAAATACCCAAAAATATTCTATACAAATATAATATTAAAATTTGAATAAAGAAACTTTGAACAGGAGGTTGAAACTTAAAATGGCCAGTTACGTTCTGTGGACTTATTTGCAAGTCTGAAGTGGCCAAAAATGTTTTCTAATCTAAAACTTCGTACCGATTCAACGGAAAGGCAAGGGAAACCATACACAACTGCAACAATGATGATTTTCACAATGGACGCCGAAAGCACATACAGATCATAACCCAGATAGAACAAATAGGGTTTGTTACCAGAAAAATAGATTGAAACATGTTCATTTAACGAAAATACATAAAACCAGTGATAGGCACGTGGGGAAAATCCGAATTAGAGGCATCACGAACTATTGTGGAAACTGCAAATCAGCTCATACATCACCGAACACACGAAAACCAAAACATATTTAAGGCATATTTCGAGGATTTAATCGTCAATTCTATAATACCTCTTTGGTATCCAGATCACTAACGAATGATCAGAAAGAAAAACACGCCGTTTTGACATTTGAATTACCATCCGAAACAAACCTTTGAAATCCGCCATTTTCCAAGCGTTCATCAAGTTTCCTCTCGCGCATGCGCAGACAAATTGCACCTATGTTAATGCACATTACAATAGCCTTCAAACAACGAGGACAAAGCCGAAAGAAATGCACCTAGGTAATGTTTTATGTACTGTATAGTCCCTCCTTTCTCTCCCCAATATACTCGTATAAAAGCACATTGATTCAAGTTAAATGTTTTTATTTTCGTTGTTATGTACGTCCTAAGCCCCCATACACACGGAAACGTTTCCCTACGTTTTTGTATTGTTTACTGTTCTCAAGGGAATCGAGAACAACAAGTTCATTACTTAAAACAATACCGAAAAACGCAGGAAAACGTTTCCGTGTGTACGGGGCCTTAGACTCGATGATTTCAAATCGGTTTACAGAATTGAAATCAATTAAATATTGACCGAGATTTGGGATCTGCAAAATACAGGGCGTGCACGACGGTCTGATTGCGAAACATATAATATATTATTTGAAATAACTAATATAAAAATTTACTTGAAATAACCAAGCTGCAAGTTAAATTTTAATATATTCTGACAAAAGATATACCGACATATCGAGACTGTTGAATTATAATAGTATACCTATGTCACACGTACGAAGTTGTAGTACAGGCAACGTAGCCTTCACACTGACATCTGTAGTTCTGGTAATTCAATGCAGGTTAGAACGTCTAGCCGGAGCGGATCAGAACATTGCGAGTTCGATTCCCGTTAGGAGCTCATTGTTTGCGTTAAAGCTTGAGTAGCAAACAATTTACTATATTGAAATGACCAAGTTGCAATATATAAAAATTTTGTCAGGATAGGAGGGGTTATTGGGATTCGTATTTCTAGTAATAACTTGAATCCATGTGGTTTTACTATAAGTAATAGCATAAAAAGAGGTGCATTAGCTATTAAACGTCCCGCTCGATGAGGGTCATTTAGTAAAATTTTACTAAATGACCCGAATCGTGCGGGACGTTTAATGGTCAATGCACCTCTTTTTATGCTATTCCTTTGTAATATAATGTTTGCGGGTATTTATTTTGTTCTTTCGTAATTGTACCTCCGTTGGCGTCAAACCGGGTATGATTAGTTCAATCAGACCTGGTTTGCCGTCAACGGAGGTACGATTAGCAAAAATGGATATAATGAGGTATATTAGTTGTTAATATGGCCCTGTGAGAACAAAATAAATACCCGCAAACATTATATTACACGAGTTAGGGGCGGAGGGAGAGCATAAAAATACCTAAGTGCATAAATTATTTCGTATCCTCGTTGTTTGAAGGTAATTGGGTGATTGAATCACCTTCAATGACATATCGCTATTATTAATGTGAATTTTTCTTGGTGTTTTTATTTGTCGCAAAAGCAATAGTAATGTACAGTATAGTAAGGCTAGTTTCGCAGCGAAATTTGTGCTTGAAGAAGCTGCGGTATTTTCGATTTGAAACTGCGTGCTAAAATGAATGTGTTCGACTCGACAATGATGACAACTCATGAAATTTCAGATAATTAAGTTGGTTAAAATTTTCAAATAAACTGTTTTCAGAGCGGTTTGTTATTCTTCTTCGGTGTCGCGTTGCTAAACTGTCTGTGTAGAATGATCAAGAATTGTCACAAACTATTATTATGTTCCCGTGCTTCCGGCCACGTGGTCTCGGTATTAAACAAACTATCAGTTGTGCGCGCTTTAACATCAAAATCTAGATGTAGCAGTTGAATACTATTATTACAAACTTCATGATAAGAGACAATAAGTTTTGAATTGTTAATATTCTCAACAGATTCAACAGAAACGATTCTTGTCAAATCAACATAATTTCCGATAGAGTCGAATTCAACGCATTTATATAGCCTACGATAGTGCAAACCTTTGCGAGCTATTCAGATAGATATACAAATGCAGGTATGTTGTTCCAACTTGCTTTATTTTATCTGTATAGCGATAATAGCGATAATAGCGATTATCTCGAGAATAAATCGAGCATGGCTCCAGCTTCAAGCAGGAGCTACAGCGGCAAAGCTTCAGCTGCCAAAGCTTGAGCTAACGGATTACTGTTCTCTGGTCCTTAATATTATAATATACATATTTTTACGTCAAGTAGTTTTATAAGGTCCTAAGAGTTGCCTTATGGCTATAGTCTTTGTTTTTCCCATAACAATTATCGCTTGATACTTATAGAGCGATTCCTTTTCATCCCGTTTTCTGTAAGTCAGCGTTTAATATGATCTGCTGGTCTTTAACAGGATCTTTGTCTGCGTGAAAAAATTGTGTATCGTTTACATTCGCTGACAAGTTACTCTCTGGTTATACAGTATGCTATATAGGTCATTTAATATGAAGATGTTAAATAGCAGTGGTCCCAACATGGATCGCTGAGGAATAACTGCCGAAATATCGGGCCAAGTATAGTAACTGTTTCACGATCGTGAAAGCTCACGAACGATCATTATATGCAGGGAACTACTCTCAGGCGATCGGGACAATTGAAGAAAACGTTTCTTACTCTTTCAGACGGTCGGGACAATTATATGGGATGTACTTGATATTGTTTCAACATGCCGCGTAATTTTCATGTCACGACTTGTCACGCATCCATGCAGCGATAAATCAAGTCAGACAATAAATACATACAGTATTATATTTCTACGCGGTACTCTATTCAACGCTAGCTTATTCGTTGTACATGAAAACGTATTTTAATATTATAGTGATTACTATTACAGACAATTAGCCTCGTCCGCAGGCAACTCTGTGGCTTCTTTTTCCCGAGTCAAATAGCTTCCAAGGCTGTTTTGGCCATTTTTGGCTGAGAAATGCGCCAAGGGAGGGGAATGGGGCGAGGGAATGGGGCGCCTTCACAATCCCTATACTTCCATGCAATCCCAACGAAAACATTGCTCGTACAGCTTTGGAAGCGATTTGACTTGGATAAAAGAAGCCACAGAGTTGCCTGCGGAGGAGGCTATTACAGACAATAAGAATCAAGAAAGTTAAATTTTCGTTATAATTAGGTTAATTATTCTAGTCTGGTCCAATGCGCTATGTATACCTAAAGCATGCATCTTGTAATGTCATGGCATTCGTATTCGATTTGAGTAACGAAAGCATGATCCATGAATTATTACTTCTTAAGTTATAACAGTCTCGAGTAGCTGATTCCTCATTTATTATATTTCTGAACAAGATACAACATCCTTTCGTCCCTTCTTGTTTGCAAATCTTTTCACAATCTTTCTTTATATTATTAGCTGATATATCATTAAGTATAGCCTGTTATTTATATGACCTGCGTTATTTTGAAGTTTCTATACCGATCTATTAACATGCTGCGTAAGCAATTGTCCCAAACCTGTAAGTAATAGTAAAAAAGTGGTGTCATTTTTCCTGTTCAGTTCTTCAATTCAGGGTAAGCTAGGTTCGTACTTTCGCAGACTAGGTTCGTACTTGTAGTTCAACTTCAGTTCGCTACAGAAATGAAGTGGTTAAAAAACTTTATATGCTTGGAAAATCATAAAAATAATACTTCTGAAACAGAATCTGCACAGAGGCGTGTATACGTCCATCTAGAAAATGCAGTGCTTGACCTTGTATGACGTTTGCTTTGTTTTGAATTATATTAATAGAGTGCATGTTTATACGGTCAATGAGCTAAAAACTGATAGCAATTGATAACAATTGTGTCGTTATAACACGTATTAACTTTTCTCAGTTTAGTGAAGAACTAAAAAGCCTGTACATACTGTATAGGAAGACATGAACTACGACTTTTCAGCAATAAATTTTCAGCAATGCGACAAAAATTAGATCGTTTTTTAGAGTTTTTGAAAGACCGGGACATGAATGAACGAGAATTCAGAATCAATCAACACGTTATCACATCATTTAAGAAGTCAGATCATCTGTTATGTATAAATTCACAAAAAAATTATTAATACATTTAGTAATGTGTACTGTTATATACATGTTACCCTGGCCGATATTTTCTTTCTCAGCTAGGAGTTCCGTAAACACGAAAGATTTTGTTCTTTTAGGAAATCACAGTTCTTGAAAATGGATTACATGCCCTTCATGACCTTGCTTCAGCACGACAACAAAGCGAGTTTTTCATGTTGCTACTTGTCGCGCCTCCCCTGCAGCGGTTATAATAAAGCCGTGAGATTATATAAAGATAAACCAGTGCTGTTTCATCTTCAGTTCAGTCGGTAAAGAGGTTCGTGTTGCTTAACTTTGCTGCAGCAATGAAGTGGTTTAGAAACTTTATATCACTGGATATTCTCTGCTTAGTGTTGTTTGTAAACACTTGTGTTAAAATGGTGAGTAATCATTTGTTTAGAATATTAGAATATTTGTATAGAGTATTTTAGAATACTCGTTAATAGTTCACGAAAAAAAGACAAAGGAAATCAGTGACATGACGCCGGGTGGTTGTATATCTGACTTAGTTGTAGTGTTTTTTAACATTGTGTTGCTACTTCGCTCGTCATTTTCTTTTTTATACTCTTCTGGATAATAAAATTCACTTTTACTCTTCTGGATAAGAAATAATTTACTTTTGCTGTGATACTCTCATTATCTGCACTATCCATTTTGGTATGTTTTCAAATACTGACAGTCTAACTTCGCGAAAAATGTTTTGTTTTGAGTGTATCTTTGCAACCCGCGAGCTGTCCGGTTGCGGGTCCATATACAGGATACCGGACCGCTCGCTAGCCAATCAGAGCGCACGATTCAGATGGATACTGGACCTGGAAAAAATTATGTCCTGCAGTGTTGAGAATGCGACTTTTTTGTCTTGTCACGGTTAGGCCTTTAGGGTTATGGTTAGGATCAAGGTTAAGGTTAAGATTTGGATTAGACTAGTTCTTGAAAATGGGAAGGTCCTCTTTAGTCATCCCTTTTAGCCTTGTCCACTTCAAATACAGACACTCGGATAAAAAGTAATACTTCCGAAACACAGTGACGTATATGTCCATGCAGAAAATACAGCGTATGACCTTGTATGACGTCCACATAAAACAAGTCTATTCATGTCCGCTAAACACTTTATTGAAAACAATCCTATCATGTCAATTGGTTTTAGCTATTCTTTATATTTGTTTTAATAAAGACGTAAAAAGTGTCACTATAGTCATTTTGGAAGACATGAACTATTGCCACTTGAAATATTGCCACCCAAATTTATAAAAATTACATAAAAATTTGTATACTGCCACGTCCCCAAAAGAGCTATGTTCCTGGCTTAGTTTAGTTGCTTGGAGACAGAGTGTCGCGAATGATCGAGAATTCAGAACATTCAACACTTTATCACAGGACTTAAATCAGATCATTTGTGAAGCAAATTCACCAGAAGTAGATAAATAAATTTAGTAATATACTGTTATGTTAAAACCATAATATTTTCGTTCTCAGGAGCACGAAAGATTTTGTTCTTTTAAAAGATCACGGTTCATGAAAATGGATTACATGCACTTGACCTGTTTGAGCATGACAATAAAGCGTATTTTTCTTGTCACTTCTTGTCGCACCTCCCATGCAGCGGTTAATCAAGTCTGACTACAAAGATAAATGTTATTTCATCTTCATGAGTTCACTTTGGTAAGAGGTTCGTGTAGCAATTAACTTCGCTGCAGAAATGAATTAAGTGGTTTAGAAATTTATATCACTGGATATTCTATACGTAGTATTATTTGCAAACAGTTGTGTTAAAATAAACCTTAATTATTTTTATTATCCGTGTACATTTAAAAAAATGCGTAATTTCTCCATGTTTTATTAAGGGTTCCTGTAGAACGAAAGGTGTGGTGAATCCTGTTCATAGGGTAAGGAATTTACAATCATTGACGAGGATGAACAATCCTTTTGATCAATACACAAACTGGAATCACAAGTTAATTATGATGTTTAATTTTATGGCGAACATTTACAAGATTTAGGACAAAGTTGGTTGTTCTAAGGCCAGGTTTAGACGCCGAACTTTTCATGAGCCGAACCTACATGTAATTCAAATTTAGGCCGACCCAAATCAAGAAAATCTCGCCTGTTGATTTAGACGCAGAACTTCGGCAGAGTCGAACTTTTTACGTGAAACAATAATTATTTAGATCAATGGAAAACGAGAAAAAGGCATTGAACCTATATTTCGACATTTCAAGAAGTTACAAATCCTGCAATTCAATAATGCCTGTAACGGCTAAACCAATTCCTGTTTTTCTTTCACTACTCTCTGTCCTTTTTTAAAATATGGATTAGCCTATATCTCTTTTACTAATGTATTTCTGGCAGAAATGTCCATATAAAAAAACGAGCAAGACAGGTAATTGAAAAAGTTCCTTTGGTGAAAGGTATCCTGTCTTATATTGTAAAGACAACAATAAAATTTACCTTACCAATTGCAGGCTCTTGTAAAAGAAAAATAGATTATTTTTTATCCCTTTTCTTATCAGTAAGAAGTATGAGGACATAGCGAAATAAGTGTGGTAATAAGTCAGTTTACTTATAAAACGTATTGCATGCTGATATATATTTATTTGTTGAACTAAAACCAAAAATTAAACTATATATTTTGCAGTACATGATTAATTTGTTTACAGATTGCTTGTTCTTCATTAATTAATCACAAAACAAAGTGCTTGTGCTACGGAACTAATT
Organism: Chrysogorgia sp. JL179-B06; assembly: GCA_035772405.1. Taxonomy (NCBI): domain Eukaryota; kingdom Metazoa; phylum Cnidaria; class Anthozoa; order Scleralcyonacea; family Chrysogorgiidae; genus Chrysogorgia; species Chrysogorgia sp. JL179-B06. The sequence goes on from JAYKKM010000148.1 coordinate 3,318,069, forward strand.
ATTAGCACGATGTAAAAGCTAAAAAGGAAATTTCTAGCCATCGTCTGGTGGCCTAATTTTGCAAAAAATCATGTTAGAAATTGCTGTAAAAGCACTTCTTGGACTTTCAAAAAGTCCCACTTTCCTGTGGGACCATGCATGCCCCCCTCCAGACCTCACAGCATGCACAATCGTGGCTTTGCGGCGAACATCTTCATTCTCCACAGGGCTCCCCCCCTTTGAAGGTTCTGGCTACGTCCCTAAACATGGGGATATAGTACATTTATGAATCCAGTTCTTCTTTTGTTTAAATATAGATAGAAGACTTGGTAAAGAGTGTTGCAGGTCAGTAAAATCCAGCCTTTTAAAAATAACAAGACGCCCGCTAGGCGTTAACTTGGGCCACTTAATCACTGGACAAATTAGGGAGATATGGCGTGGATTTGGGCGGGGGTATGGGTATGCAATGGGGCTTTGCAGCCCGAGGAATGAGGAAGAAAAATCAGGCGTCCACACGCAGGCTACCCGGCCCCCACGCAGACGAAATTTAATGTAAACACTAAACACGGGCAATGCTATTTTTTCTAATATCTGTTCGATTGAAGGTCTTCGTGTGTCAAAATTTATATAAAAACAACGGAAAGGTATACGAAACATATCTGTTACGAAATTACATCGGTTTAACGAACATAAAAGCATTAAATCATCGGGTAAACAACGAATAGATCTTGAAGCCATGTCCTTTGATTTTAGAGGCGAGTCTCGCTTTAATCGCTAATACGCATTTTCTTATATAACATCTGATCTTCACATTTTAAGTAGACGAAACCTACAGCGTTCGATTCGCCAGATTCAAGTGATCATTTCGATATAGAATTGATGTAAATCGGATAAAAACACAACATTTCATGATTAATATTACGGAGTTTCATGGGATAAATGTCAACACAGCATAATAATATTTCCCTGCCCTTCGGCTGTCCTTTCCGTCTTCATGATTGATCTCTCATCTGTGTTTCTTTCATCTTCACATTTTAAGTAGACGAAACCTATCATTTCGATATAGAATTGATTTAAATCAGACAAAAACACAACCGATTTCATAATGATAAATATTACGGAGTTTCGCGGGATAAATGTTAACACAGCATAATAATATTTCCCTGTCCTTCGGCTGTCCATTCTGTCATCATGATTGATCTCTCATCTGTGTTTCTTTTATCTTGGAGAGAATCTTTGCAATGGTTTGCAGGTTTACAGGTCTCGGTAAACTTTCCAACTGCGATTCATTGTCAATAAAACGAAAGTCCGAAATCGCTTTGCCTTGCAACGACTATCTCTGTTATGTTGACGTTTCGTCCACGGTTCTCTCTTTAATCTCTCATCTGTGTTTCTCTCAGTCATCCAGTTATCTTGGAGAGAATCTTTGCATTAATTTGCGGGTTTACAGGTCTCGTAAATGCTTTTCAGACTCATGCGATTCATTGACAATAAAACTGGCCGAAATCGCTTTAATTCGCTATTTATACGCCCACGCAATAATTACATTCTCTCGACGTATAAAACGACGAAGAACATGACGAACATGACGAACATGACGAACACAGAAATCAAGCTGGATTTAAGACTTGTGCTCACCACAAGTGGCCCAAGTAATTAATCATAATTAAGCGAAAAAATGTTGCCAGGTCATTCATTTTTTATTTAAAATATTTTATACATAAAAATATTCATGAAATATTGCATGACATATTGCGTGAAATATTGTATAAAATATGCATAGTATGGCTTGAAATATGCATGAAGGGCCTATATGGCATGAAATATGGGCCTATATGGCATGAAATAGCATGGTATATGGCGTGAAATATGGCATGAAATATGTCATCAAATATGCATGAATTATGGCACGACATGCATGAAATATTGCATAAAACATGGCATGAAATATGCCGAAATATTCAGGAAATATTGCATATAATATACATGTAACATATGACATAAAATACGGCATGAAATATGGTATTTCATATGGCATGAAATATTGCATCAAATATTGCTATTATTGCATGATATATGCATGAATATGCAATTATATGGCATTCGGAAGTGAAGAAGATATAGACGTCATGGAATTAAAGAAGATATGAATATACATACAACTGCCGACCCATATCTGTATTACCTAACTCTCAAAGTTATTGGAATAATTTATCAAGCTCTTTATACCTACCTTTAAAAGGCAACGATATTCTCTATCGTCAGCAGTCTGGATTCCATGAAAGGTATTCCACCGAAACTAAACTTTCATTCAAATTATTGACTAGCTACTTAGCCATGGATGTGGATAATAATAATGTACTGTAAGTGGACTCGCATTCGTAGACTACAAGAAAGCATTTGACATAATAGTCATAGATCATAACATCGTCCTTGCCAAATTGAAAGCTTTTGGTCTAAAATTCAACGAACTTACTTTTTTGTTAATTATCTGGACGGTCGTAATCAATTTGTGGACATTGATGGTTAAACTTGTACGTCCAAGAAGATCACTCGTGGCGTTCCTCGAGTATCAGTTCTTGGACCATTGTTGTTTACTCTGTATATAAGATTAATAAAATCCATTGTACACATTTTTGCAGATGATACAAAAATTAGTGCGTCAAATGCCTGGGAACTGGCACCAACTGAGTTACAGAAACAACTTCAAGATAATGTTGACCAAGTTTCAAAATCAACACTTGAAAACAATATGATACTTAACTCTACCAAAACGAATAGTATGTTTGTCACAGGAAAACGATTAGCCAACAAGTTTAGTAGTCCGGAACTAAACATGACGGTTCACGGCGATGAGATCGAAGAAGTATACCTTCGCAGAAACGTACTACTGGGTGTAACTATCAATAATTAATTATATTTTGATGAATACATAGATAAAACATGCAAGAAATTGGAGTAAAGGATTGGAGTTTTGAGTAAAATCAAACGATATCTCCCACTTAGGCGGGAGCACCATATGAAGTTCATGCTCATGCAAGAATTTAGGTCGAGTATATAAATTGAAGATGCGAGCTGAAGAGAACGTAGTGCCAAATGTTATCAATATCAATAATTGATGTCTAACAACTACAATTAGAAACATGTACCTCATATAGCAGATCAAATAGACATTCTAAGTTGAACTTTATCTCTCCGCGATTTAAAGGAGAAACTGAAGGAATACATTTACGGTAACAGGGTCTAAATTATGGAATAACATATATGAGATAAATACTCTATTGCTTCTTTTAAACGTGCTTTACGAGTGTACTTTTTATAGATTCAAATATTTTATGTATGTTAATTTTACCCTGAGGGCGACTAGTTTATCAGTTTACTATCAAGTATTATAGCTTCGTTAAATAAAGTTGTTACTTATTTACATGGAATATGGAATGAAATATGCAGGAAATATGCATGAATACGTCATAAAATATGCATCTAAAATCATTAATAATTCATGAGCCGAAAACAAAGGAAATCAGCACTGCGCAGGAAGAAATTACTTAAATTACGCGAACTTTCACCTCGATTTTCCTTAAAATACTGATTTGTTTGAGATGTAATATGAAACACTCATCAAGATATCCAAACGCCTCGAAGTGAGAAAAAAGCTCGGTTTACAACAAACTTCTCGATGGATGTAATATATGAACAACGATAGCGAGTGTTTGGATATCCCGGTGTGACACAAGATCGATTTGTTCATATGACTTCTCAAACGAGTCCGAACACTGTTGGCCAGTCCCCCCGCGTCTATCCCTACCCGTCGAGGGTGTTTCAACGGGATATCCAAATGCGATCTCGTGATCAAATGGGCCTTTATTATTAGTTAATTTACTCATGAATTATTAATGAGAGAAATCCTGATGAAACCTTCCTCCTCGTGTTTCATATATTACCTAAAACATGTTATGAATTATTTAATGAAATATGCCATGAAATATGCTATGAAATATGCCATGAAATATGCGATAAAATATGCCATGAAATATGCCATGAAATATGCCATGAAATATGCCATGAAATATGGCAAGAAATATGCATGAATATCGTCGTTTTGTTAATTTTTTCATTCACTCTATAAATCCAACGCAGAATTGCAGAAGAAAGTAGACGTTTTGGAATTGAATCATGGTAAGTGAAAAACATACGTTATTTGATATATAGGCGTACGGTGTGGTAGGTTGTGAGTCTGCATCAACCCCCCTCCTCTTGTTAGAGAAATTCGTTTTATTGGGGAAAATTCTTGTTATTCAGGTAAAAATGGTTTTCCTAAAATAATTTAGCAATGTTAATTCTATTTATAGGCATTTTTATTTTAGTTGCATTATTACTCGTAAAACATCTGATTTTCTCAGAAACCTACATCACGTATTCCCATTTCTTATGCTAAAGACGGCAAATAAAGTTCTTAATTATTAATTAGACTTCGAATAATGCGTCTTCCTCAGCGCGATGACGCAAGTAATGATAAATTCCCCCTAACAATTTCCGTATATCTTTAAATTGATCATTTAATCAATGCACGATCAAAGGTTTTTTAAAGCGCTATAATATTATATATGCATCTAATCGCATACTGAGAGCTGACCTTCGATGATCTTGATGTTTTTAGTGACGCCCATTGAAGTACATATACAGTGAACAATTCAGTCGTAATAGTTATGATCATTTACATATTAAACAAATTTTAAAATATGAAACACGAAGTGAAATATGGAAAGTTGTTTTTATAATTTCAAAATGCTTTTAAATAAGAGATCAGAGTTTATTTCCAACCGAATTTTTCACTCCATATGAACTTTAAGTAAGTTGTTCCTGAATGACCTTCTTGTTTGACCTTGAATTTGAGTCTTGTCCTTGACCTTTGTAACAATAACTGGGTTGTAGGGATAGATTAATATCTCTACTTTTGAATGCCGTTAATGTCAGCAACATTGGGTCCGTCGTTATGCGATACATACTTCAAAATGACGCATTACTTCACGTATTTAGAAAATAATACCCACCATATTTTTTCCATTTTTATTTTTCTTTCAAGCGTGAATAGGCAGATTATAAATTGCCATTTTTCTCAGAAACCAAAAATATCGTTTTCTTTAATAAACTTTTGGCATTACAGAATTTTTTATTTTTGCTGTGTAGGCAGATTTTAGCAATAGAATACGTCATACAAAATTTCAGCATAGGTCATCGGACAAAATAATGAAATATGCCGATCTTTTAATGAGAAATAGTAGGTTTTGGTGGCGTCAGCAATTTGCATGCATGACGCAGAATGGCGCGAGATGGCCATCAACTCGCATTCGTCATGTCATTTTGACGGTGTTGATTGGCTAGACTTCTCGCGCACACTAATGGTCACACGAGTTTGTTGATATCTTGCAAGGCGACACCAGCATGTATGGTTTTACGAAAATTTCTATATCTTCACATCAGATTTCGATTCATGCAGGACACTTTCTCAAGTAGTGCAAATTCCTTATTTTAAAATGACACGACGGAATAATCGCCTATCAAAATTTTGAGTCGTTTATTTAGAAGTACTTTTGAAATGAGGACAGATATTGTTCTCTCTTAGTCAATAACTCATCTTATTCCAGAGATATCAGGTCTTTGAAATATTCAAATGAGACACATTACGACGTCATTTACTCACACAAATTTCCAAAAAGGCGAATATCTCCGGAAATAATTGGTAGATTGTATAAACTTTCCAGATGTATGCTTATACGAATGGTACATGATACTGTGTACAGAAATTGCTGGATATTTTCCTTAGAACGGAGAATTTTATTGAGTTCGTATGAGTAAATGAGATGTCATAATCGGAAAACATAAATATATTTGGAACGAGATTCTTCATTTCAAAAGCAGTTCAAAATAAAATCTAAATAAGGTTGACGATTTTTCATCTTAGTGCCACTTTAACATTCCTTTATTATTTTTTTAAAGCTGTCGAGAACATTTTTTCGAGTATGCAACATAATCCTCTGCATTGCTATTGAACAAAACCATACCACAATTTTTAAATATCACTCGTAGTGTAAATCGTAATAATTGCACTCGCTATCATATCATTCATTACATATATTTGTAAAAATACGTGCTCTAGGAATTAAACCTAACAAATCGGTGCAGTTGTAACCGTGTTAATATTTATGGATTATGAAACGTTGCAACCATATATCGTAATTGAGTATGCAGTTATGTGCCAAAATTGCAAGAGTAAAATTATATCATTACTGTAGGATATTTAGGCTCAAATTCGTTTGGTTTCTTAACATTTATTCACAAAACAGACAGACATATTAACATAAAAGCGTCGAACGATAAACTTCAAGAATCAAGATCAAGATAAAACTTATTCCTCGTGGCGCACGTCACTTCCGTTTTCTAATATAAATTCTCGTTCTCAGTCTCTCAGTCTCTCTCTCACAATTACTTGTTTATATCCATGGCAAAATTATGTTGTCTAGTGTCCAACTTGTCGACACGTTTCTTGTCATTAGGTTTGTTAATAACTAATTGTTAACAACCAAGAAAGTCACATTTATTTATACTAAATATACTCACGTACTTACTGTACGTATATATAACTTCTATGCTCCGTATTAAATCTGGCCTTTAATAACATCATTTTCTGTTAAGAACATAGGAAAGTTTCACTCTGAATGTTCTCTGTATTCATGTTAAAATATTTGAATATAATGTTCAATTCTAGCATAAACAAAGCCATGGGAAAAAGGATTTAAAACTCCCAAATACATTGCAAATGGCAGCCATTTTGAGTTTTTATTTCCATGATATTAACATTAGTTGCACTCCCAGGAGTGAAGAAATGCAGAATGCAGTAATTTTGTCATGCATATAATAAATCAACTAATACTACAAAAGGGTTGTTATTATTTAGGTTACAATTAGGTCAATAATTGCATCAAACTAAAATTTTGCACGATCACCTGAAGGTTGCAAGCTGTCCAAAAACCATAAAACAAAAAACACAAAAACGTTTTGTCCTGAATGCATTTGCATTATGCAACCCAAGATAAATGTATTCATAGATGATTTGTTAGTGAAACACAACCTATGCCTTATTATAGTTCACAGTTGCGCTGTTTTGTATAAAAAAGGAGTAAGAGCAGATGGTGTCTACACAATCAACCTTGATGATGGCTTTGGAGCATTCAAAGTTAGATGTGATATGACAACAAGTGGAGGAGGCTGGACTGTCTTTCAAAGACGACTGGACGGAAGTGTGGACTTTTATCGTGGATGGAACGATTACGCGAAAGGCTTTGGTGACTTTAATGGCGAGTTCTGGCTTGGACTGGATAAGATCCATCGATTGACAAAAATTGGTCAAAATGTTTTGAGAGTTGATGTGGAATATTTCGAAAACAAGACACGTTATGCTCAGTATTCAACATTCGCAGTGGCGAACGATATAGAGAAATACAAGTTAACTGTTGCAGGTTATTCAGGTTATTCAGGTTAGTTACTCTTATCCCAACTTAACTTGATAAGTGACTTATCCATAACTGCAGTAAACAGAATGCGTGCATGTTAATGGGAGATTTTTCAACGAAATCAAATATTGAAGTTATTGCATGAAAACTGGAGTGCAATAAAAAACTCTGTAGTTACCAATGGATAAACTAAGGAGCTTGCCTCAATGTTGCACTCGAATTAAAGTCGACAACATATGGTCTACTTCTGCGTTATAAAATAAGGTGGTTAAGTTTTGACACTGTAAATGTTTTCAAATGTTTAATTGATTTGTGTATTTTATTATCGTTTATGTTAATGAGAACAATTTGAGAATTTTATTGAACTTTTAGTGCTAATTTGATATTCTATTATAGGAAATGCTGCGAACGCACTTTCTTTTAACAATGGGATGAAGTTTTCTACTAAAGACGTAGATAATGACGTGAAGACTACAACCAACTGTGCTGTATTTTACAAAGGTGCCTGGTGGTACAGATCATGTGGTTTCTCCAACTTAAATGGTCAGTACAAACGTGGTAGTTACAGCATTTATCCTGTTAAAGCATACTGGCATTTTTTGCAAATTAGAAATTATTCTTTAAAGAAGACTGAGATGAAAATTCGTCCTCGTTCATTTTAGTTGGAAAATTTTATTTTACATTCGAATATCCTTATTAGGAAAAAGATTGAAAACCTGGATCCTGTAAGTTGTGAACACAAAATTAAAGAAACTTTTCATTTATCTTTGTTATGAATCTATAGTGTCTAAACTTGATAATTTGCTTCAGTCTGAATATTTTAGTTTACAAAGAATATCGTTATTATGGAAAATATTTAAAACAAAGATCTTGCATGTTATTCTATCTTAGTTGTGAACATAAAGTTAAAGAAACTTTTCATTTCTCTTTGTTTTGAAACTGATATCTAAACTTGATAATTTGTTTGAGTTGGCAGTTGGACTATTTTAGTTTGCATCAGAATATTGTTATTCGGCTTCATTATTACTCGGGCTACTAGGCTACTGGATGGCTGGAAGGGACGACCCATTTTATTTTTGAGGAAAGAGTTTTTGAAGAAGAAAATACCTAAAAAATCTCACACAATAAAATAATTTGTTATATGTATATTTGACATATTTAATTCTGCTTTCACACAGCCGGCTCGCAGGAAACGCCTCACAGGAAACTGCCGTTTCGCAAAGTACCATTTCGCAAAGTACTACAGTACTGCTCAGAAATAACCTAACCAAAAACGCGTTCCGAACGCGTTCCGAACGCGTTCCAGAACGCGTTCCGGATGCGTTCCAGAACGCGTTCCGGATGCGTTCCAGAACGCGTTCCGAACGCGTTCCAGAACGCGTTCCGAACGCGTTCCAAATTGCGTTCGGAACGCGTTCCGGTTTTGAGGCTATACATGTCGTGATCAGTTCGGCCATATCCGGAAATTGTCGTCACTTTCCGATTCGTAGCGTCATCCGTTGTTTCATATCGTCGCTTCGCCATATTTATTGAATATAAGAGATATTTTACGATGAGAAAGCTTTCATTATATGCAAGAAAAAGTGTAATTTCTTTGAGATCTGCTGGAGTAAAGATTCCAAAAATAAAAGATACTCTAATCGAGGAAGGAATTAAAATCTCAAGATCGGCAATCTGTCTTTTTCTTTTGCGATATCGAATGAGTGGTCAATTGATGCTCCTCGCAGTGGTCGAAGGCCAAAAGTGACAGAAGAACATATCAAATTTATAGAATATGACTCAGATCGCCGGTTATCCAGGCGAAACAAATTATGGACAAAACGTCTTCAAGTTCCTCCATAATTTATTTGACCATTACGCGGTTTGGTTTTCGAACTCTTGTTTGGTTCACGAGCTCTTGCGCATTGCTGACCGCCACAGCTTGTGATACGAGTAGTTTAGTTCGCTACAACCTTAAGTCGTTTCACTACACTACCGTATACGCGAGTCTAATATGAATTTATAGCTACGGATTATGTTTTGCTTCGTCCGAACATAAGCATGTAAACATGTCAATCAAAAACGACCTTCGAACATGAAATACCCGGCCGACGATGCTTTGGATATATAGCAAAGTGAAAAGGTGGTAAAGGGTATCAAGATTTTTAGTGACGAAATACTGACGTTTCGAGCGGTGCCCTTCATCAGAGTAAAACGTCCGCTCGAAACGTCAGTATTTCGTTACTAAAAATCATGGCAGTTGAGTGAAAACAATAAGTGATAATTCATAAAGATGTTGCCGCGTGCCCATTATAAACTTTACCCCGCGCTTGCCAATAGTCTATTCGCTCTCAATTTCTATGAGATGATAGATGACTCTGCGTTCGCCATCGTCATTTATCACATCATGATAGAAATCTCGAGCTCATAATCTTTAAATGAATTCGCGGGTTACGAGATTGATTACATATTTATCAGAGCATATTTCAAGATCAAAATTCAGAATAATTTCCAACTGACATGAAACCAAAACGAAACATAAACGTATAGATGTAAACTCATATTAGTGTAGGAAACGACTTACCAATAAACCATTAAAACGAAATCGTTTGTTGGTAAGTCGACACATACAGTTGTTACGCTGGAAGCGAAACGACTTTGTGTTACATACTGCAGCAAAACGACTTCTGGTTGTAGCGAAACGACATGTCATTGCACACATGACAATGTGCATGCATGCGAAGCAGGGCAGTAACGAATTTTTATAGCGGTCGTTTTAATTCACAGATGAATAAAATAAAGATTTAATGAGTGTTTTTTTAATAAACACAGAGCGTTCATATAAAAAGGTACCAACCATCCGTCCACAACCCTGATGTTTTTAAAACATATATGGCGCCGCGTGATAATCAAACACGGAGTAAAATTTATATTAAGCCAGTGTCTGAACTACTGACTCAGTTATTACTTATGCGCAACTCTCATTCACTCTCATCATTGATTGATCCAAGCCACAAGTCTCAAGTTCATACATTCTTCGTATAAATGTGATTTGTTACATTGGTTAATCACTCGGAGTTTTCCGAACTCGGTAATAGCTTCCGACAAAATTTCCATCTCAATCGAACGCGTTCCGGAACGGCTCCGGAACGCGTTCCGGTACGCGTTCGGAACGCGTTCTGGAACGCGTTCGGAACGCGTTCTGGAACGCGAAGGGAACGCGTTCTGGACGAGAACGCAGCGTTAGGTTACTTCTGAGCAGTACTGTATATCGTATGTGTCTTCGAAGTTCAGAACTGCTTTGATTCCTTCCATTGCCACCACTGCTGCTTTTCGTCTTGGCCTGAATACCGAGGCTTCTGGGTCGAGCATATTCACGGTCTTGGACTTTTTGTTCAATTCGACTTTCTCCTTTCCGCTAAACAATTCCAGAGGGTACATGTGTTGCAGGGCTCGATCAATGTTGGTCTTCCGTGTCTTTAGTTTGGCTCCTCTCACCACCCCATCACGTCCTTGGTACAATTCTTGCACGATCCCAATGTTCCACTTGCCTCGGTTCCATTCTTGATTAGCACAGCTTCTCCAACTTCTGGTATTCGTCCCTTTCCTGTTTGTTTAAAATTATGCCGTTCTTTTAATGCTCTTAGGTACTCCCCTGTCCACCTTTTCCAGACAGCCTGCATGCACCGAAGAATGTGTTTAGCCCGTTTTCTCATGTCTTCTTCCTCAGTTGAACCTTCATCTTCTTCAGGTAGGATGCATGGTTGACTGGTTATCATCATGTTCGTAAGTACTGGAAGTAAGGACTGGAAGCTCAATATCATCCTCGACATACCATGGCCAGAAATTATGGACATTGAGCCTGCGCTATTTGTGTAGCAGCATTACGCTTAAAACCCCATTTAACCCTCCGCATCCCCAGGAATGCGTTTAATTTCTTCATCTCAAATGTCACGCGTCTTCTCAAAGACTCAAATCTGACTTCCAAGCGTGCTCGTCTAATGTGTTAGCTAAGTAATCACGCGGGTGCATGTTATACCTTGTCATCCCAAAGACAACGATAGCATTGGAAAGCTACGTTTTCACTAAGTATTCTTATCCAAACCATAGTAAACTTTGAACAATGCTGCGGGTTATTTCAGCGAAGGAAAGCCGTGTGCTTGAAGGTAAATTAAGATGACACGTTGTTTTCGGCCAGGTCGGTTATTGAGACAAATCTCAACATCTAAGATTACGTCTGGCAGTTCTTTCCAATTTAGGCTTGACCGTCCAATGACCTTGTACAATGCTTGCTTGACCAGACCTATTAGCCTCTCATACTGGCCTCCCACCACGGCGCCTTACTTAAGTTAAACTGCCACTTAATGTTGTGTCTAGCTAGAAAGTCGTTGAACTGTTCGTCCCTTGAAATCTTCGGCACTCGCTTTGCTGCAGCAATGAAGGTTTTGGCATTGTCGGAGTATATCTTGTCAGGTTTCCCTCGTCTTGCTATAAACCTTTTGAGACTTTGCATGAACTCTTCGGTAGTAAGGTCCGGAAGGACTTCCAAATGAACTGCTCTCGTCAGGCTGCATCCGACTAGGAGGTTGCTTTTGCTTCTTGTTTCGAACGTTTCTTGTAGATATGATAAATGGGCGCGATTCTTCCGTCCGGTCCGTCGGTAGATTTCCAGTTTGTGGTTTCGCGAACGCGGTCGTTTGGAATGTTTTACATCCAAAACAACCCTTCCTGACTCGCTGGGTTAGTTGTTTAAGACGTGGTATCCAGTACTGCTCTCTCACGGCGCTCATGGTCATACCCACTCCCCCATGGAGCGTGCGTAGGTGCTCGTTCATCACTATTTTCTCTGCTAAGATGGCGGTTGGAGGCACGTAAATTGGATACTCGCCCTGGATTCTTCCTTGGCACTGAATGAGTCCCTTTTTGCTCTTCTAGAGGTTAAGTCGCTGCTTGTCCTCTTGCACTTACTCTGAATTGTTGTAACGGTTTTGTTCTCTTCTTATCCACCAGTTGATTTGGCATTGGATTTCCTCGGTTGTTAAAGGCCCTCGTCGACGTTCTGCTTGCGGGGATTTGAGGTTGTGCAGGAATCTTGCTACCCAGGCGGTTATTCTCATTGCTTTCCAGTAGGCATGCTTTACTAGGATGCTGTCCAAGACTTCTGCTTCCTTCTTGGTTGCGCATTTGAAAACTTCGCGTTGGATTTGCTTCACTTCCGCTTTAGTTTCATCACTCGCTTGGATAACCATCTCTTCCGGCCACTTCCCGGGCGTCGACAACCAGGTTGGTCCTTGGAACCACTTGGTAGGTAGTTTGTCAGCGTGACAACCTCTACTCCCGATGTCTGCGGGGTTCTCTCGAGTTCCCACGTGTCTCCATGTGATGTAACTCTTCTCACGTATCAACTTTACGCGGTTGCTAACGGCGAATTGCTTGTAATTTCCACTCCTGTTTATCGAGTATAAGGCTACCGTACTGTCACGCCAACCATAACAATGTTGTACTGGAAAACCCTTGAGTACATTCTTCACGTTATCCATCAACTTCATAGCCATATGCCCAGATACTAGCTCTAATATCGGGATCGTAATCCCCTTCTTGGCCAGCCGTGACTTCGCTGAGACTAGGCCCTGCGTCACCCCTTGCTTCTGGTGCACCACTGCGTAGACTGCTGTAGATGTTCCTTGACCACTTGTGTCGCCAAATGCGTGCAGATCAATGGCTTGAATTTCTTCTCTGTGCACTTCGAGGTACTTCAATTTTCCTTGGTAGTTTAGTATACCATTTACGCCATCGTTCCATCAGGTTGCTTGGAAGTTCCTCGTCCCACAGTGAGTGGTTGTCGCAGATGTCACGGTAGATCATTTTACCCAGCACGGTGATAGGTGATGCGAGGCCAAGTGGATCAAACACAGAAGCGAGTTTACTAAGAACAGTTCTCTTTGTTACTTTATCTGGATCGGTGACCACTGGAAATGTCACTCCAAGCTTGTCTTCGACTTTGTTCCACGAGAGACCCAACAGCTTTGTCTCCTCATTTCTTACAGCTTTTGCTTGTCATAACTCTGCTCCGCCTCTGAACCACTATTCTCTTGTGGAGTGGACTCCAACTCTTCCTCATTCGAGTGCCATTTATTAAGCTGAAACAGGGCTCTGTCGAAGATCTCAATGGCCGTTTCTTTCAGGTGTCGTAGTTCTTCCACAGTATTTGCTCCACTCAAAAGGTCGTCGACATATAGACTCTGCTTGATTTCTGCTACTTCCCCTGGGAATTCTGCTTCTTGGCTGCTCTCCTAACAGAAACGGTGATTGATTTAATCCAAACAGCGCTCGTGTGAACCTGTATGTCTCCGCTTGCTTAGGAGCTCCCAGCTCCTGTGTCTGACAAGGCTCGACATGTTATTCCACCTGCCCTAACCATAAATGACCTTGCTTTCTGCCTTTGCTACCAACATTTTCTCAGCCTTCTCTTCACAAATTGACGTCTCTTGCAGTGTTGACACGCTGTCTGGCTACGGCATTCGGCAGCACTGTGACGTTGTCCTGTGCAGTTAAAACACCGTTTCTTATCACTAAGGATCTTTTTCCGGTCGGCGATCTTTACCACTTTCTCACACTCGATCGATCGATGGGTTGTTTCCTCACAGTAAACACACGACCTGGGATTTGATTCTTGTTGATGCTTGGTTTGGAAGTTCTTTGACCTATTTGGCAGGTCATTGAACTTCTTAGATGGTCCTTCTTCATGCTTAAGTGGGTTCCTCTCTGTCCATTTCCTCAGGGCTTCGATTAACTCGGGAAATTGCCATTCCTGCCAGTTGTCGTCTGTCCTGACCAAATCGCTTCTTATTCCCTCGAGCTTGTCAATAGTCATTCTCACGTAATCAGACACTTCCTTTGGCTTTCCAAGGGTTTCAAGCGACTGCACACTGGTTAAAAGTGTTTCGTAAAATGAATGAATTTTGGCTAGTTGGGATCCAGGAATAGTTGGCAAACTCAGAATGTTTTGTACATAGGCATTTATTATCTCGCTCGGTTTACCATATTTCGTTTTTAAAATGCTCTTGGTCCGCGCTCGTACCTTCGGACGGTAGGCCATCAATGCAAGCGTGAACCTTCGGGTCGACTAGCTCTTAGTAAGAGAATTTTGTTACCTTTGCTGTATCGGAACCGTCGATCTCTGCGTTAAACTGGTTCCAAAATCGTAGCCAGTCTGTATGTTCCCGTTAAATTTAGTGATGACCAGCTTTGGTAGTTTGGTGTTTGTTGTCTTCACTGCGGCCATTGTACTCTCTGTACTTTTCTGACTTTCAGCGATTTTCTTCTCTTGCTCCAACCGACACTCTCTTTTTCTGCTCAAACTTTAGTTCCTCTTCGAACTGTCTTCGTTTGGCTTCGTTTACTAGTTCTTCTTCGTACTTAAGCGTATCGCTCTTGATATTCTTAGCCAATAAATTTAGTTCCAGAACCGCTTATTCGTACAGAGCCAAATGTCCTTCGACCTCTGCACTCCATTCTCTTACTTGGTCTATATTGTCGCCTTTTTGTAGCTTCAACTCCTGAACTTCTACTTTCAAACAGTGGACTTCCTCTACATTGTTTTCTAGCGTTCTTCGTTGTCTGTCAATAGATGTGATATTTCCTGAACTCGCTGTTTTCGGTGTCGCTTCGTTTGTAAACTTTAATAACTCGATTTTCGTTTCGATCGCCTTCAATAATTGTTCTGTTTTGTCCATGGTTCGTTGCGTCCCATCGGGGGTGCCACTATGTCGGGATTTGTTTGTTCACAACACAGGAATTCACGTTTTTAGGTTTCTTTTATTCACATACCAAAACACAGTTCTACACGTACACAAACTCACATACACCAGACACTCTCTCCCAGTCCATTTTCGATACCCAGTGTAGTAAAACGTGTTGTGCTCAGTCACTACTGTTCACGTGTTCAATCGTGACCGGAAATCAACAAGTTTAACCATAAAATTAACTATTAATGTTAGTATAATTTTATATTTATATCGTCGATCATCTATGATGACTATGCAATGTTGCCATCGAATAACCCTGTTTCATTTGATATTTTACCTGTTTCCTTTGCGATAGTAACTCTTAATTATTTATTGTATTTATTGCATCCACTCGATCACCCTCAAAGCTGGCAAGAGGCTTCATACCTTGCGTTTGTTATGCAACTCCGACGTTCCAGCTCAAGATCTCATAACTATATACACTTCACTTATTAGATCTATTCTTGAATATTGTTGCGCGGTCTACCTCTCAGACAAGCTAGAAAAGATATAGCGTCGTGCTGTATTCTCTATCTTATTATCTGTCTTACTCCGCTGCCCTTAAAAAAACCTCTGCTCTTCCTCGCCTGTCTGATCGCCGTGACGTTCTTTGCATGAAAATCCTGAACAAGATTTCTGTACCATCCTCGCGCCTCAACCATCTCCTACCTCCGGGCCGCCTCACACAGCAGAGCGTTGCGATACACCAGTCATTATAGCCTCTTTAGATGCAGAACCGACAGGTTCAAGAAGAGTTTCTTCCCATCAATCATATGTTCATCGAACTGTAAATAATTACTGATTGACTTAATATTTTTTTAACATAGCTTTCATAAATAGTTTTACCAGTTCATCGAAACTTTTAAAATTATTACTTTTATTTTTTTACCATTGTAAAAATACTGCAATTCACGCTAAGTGCGAAAGTATTTTAAATAAACCACTATTATTATTGTTATTATTATTGTTATTATTATTATGCTGTCATATTTATTTCAGCATATCATCGTCACCTAAGATTCACTATTATCCTGAAATGTCATCTGGCCCAGGATTCAGGATATGTCTGAATTCTAAGACGCCAAATGTAATTTTATTGATCCTGACGCTAATCCTAACCCTTTCAAAGTTTTATCCTAACCCTACACTGTAAAAAAAGCCCGAGTAAAATTACTCAATGTTTGAGTAAACATGTCGCTCAACTCAGAATATTGAGTAAATTATACTCATAAATTGAGTAAATTGTTTTCTACTCAAAATTTGAGTAAACAATTACTCAATTTTTGAGTAATTTGTGGGTTGAGTAATTTTACTCAACATGCTGAGTAAACTTTACTCACATGTGAGTAAAACTAGAATTGGGAGCACTCTAACTCATTATTTGGAGTAAATTCGAAATTTTACTCATACTTTGAGTAGGTACATAAATTACTCAAGACTGAGTAAAATCTACTCATTATAAATGAGTAAGTTTAACTCACTTAATAATATACAAGAAAATGTTACTCGACTGTGATTGGTTGGTTTCAGTGCATTTAATCCCAAACAGCAGTGCAAAAATCTGTAACAACAGTGCAAAAATCTGTAACAACAGTGCAAAAATCTGTAACAAACGCATCTGATTGGCTGAAAAAGATAAACTAGCCAATCACAATGAAGCAAAATTTCCTCCAAAAATCAAAATACAAAGTTTTTAACTTTTTGGTAAACAAAAAAATATGGCGGGTTTTAGCGGTGACCAGAGATTTGCAAATGCTGAACCGTCTTTGATACAGGAGCTACAAAATAATGCCAAAAACAAAAATACAGCTATAAGCACTGGTTTCTGGGTCAATGTTTTTAAGAGCTGGGCAGAACAACGCGGATATTCAGGGGAAATTGAGAAGTACGAAGTGAGCGAGTTGGACACGGCACTTCAACAATTTTACGCCGAAGTAAGAAACAAGGACGGGGAAGACTACGAACCGGACAGTCTTCGCGTAATGATTGCAGCTCTCGACCGCTATCTAAAGGAGCATAATTTTAAAACCTCCTTAATTCGTGACAGAGAATTCAGCTTGTCCAAACAAGTCCTCGAAGGTAAAGCAAGACGACTTCGCGAAGAGGGGAAAGGAAAGCGTCAAAACAAGGCAAGAAGTTTGTCCGAGGAAGACGAAGAGGAGATGTGGAGAGTTGGCAAACTAGGGAACAAAACACCAGAAAGCCTAGTGAATACAATTTGGTGGACACTCACCCAGTACTTCGGTTTACGTGGCCGCCAAGAACACCACAGTATGGCTGTCGACGACTTCTCGCTTCGCAAAGACGACAACGGTCGTGAATATGTCGAATTCGCTGAAGGCCTGACCAAAACGAGAGGCGGAGGATTATCGAAGAAATCCCGGGATTTTTCACCAAAAATGTTTGCCACTGGAGGAGAAAGATGCCCTGTCTCGCTGTTTAAAGAGTACTTGTCGCGCCGACCAAATCATTTACGAACCACAGGCTCCTTTTACCTTTCCATCAACTACAAACCCAAGGACGAAGTTTGGTATAAAGCACAACCGATGGGTACGAATCGTATCAATGAAATGATGAAGCGAATCGTTGCTGGCACTTCTCTGGAAAGTAGCAGCAAGAAATTGACAAACCACAGCGCTCGGAAGACCCTTGTCAACAAGTTAAAAAAATGCAACGTTGAACGGTCCTCCATTGTTAAGGTTACTGGCCATCGAAACCTGCAGTCCCTTGACGACTACGACGAAGGAGATGAAGTTGAGCAACGAGATCTCTCTACAAAAATATCTTGTCGAAACAATTCCAGCAACGTGCAATCTGTATTGACCGCAGCGTCTAACATCGTCTGCCAACAGCAACAAAGTTCTGCCTCGACTAGTTCTACATTAAGTCGTCCGTATGGACTTAACGTCTCTCAACAAGATACAAGTCAAACAAATATGGCCTTTAACAACTCGTGTTTCAACAGTGCAATGGTCAGACAAGAAAGCCAACATCAGATGTTTAATTCAAACACTTTCCATAACTGCCAAGTTAGCTTTACTGTCATGTCGAAACCGTCTGATGATGTACAAGCTCAAGGACAAAAGCGGCGTCGCACTTTCATGATCGACAGCGATTCCGACTAACTGATGAACTATTTGAACTGGATATTTTCGTTTTTGAGTGTTATAAATCCAAGTTGTTTAATGTTTTGACTGTACGATACTAGTTACTTCCATTGCTCGTTTGAAATGAACAACTGTTGTAAATATTTTAAGACGCATGTCGCGTGACTTTGTGTAAACCAATTAAAACACGACCGGAAGATCAAGTTTTCTTGATCACCGGATGTTCGTCTTATAATTGTCTCGCACATTTTCTTGTATATTATTAATAAGTAATAGCATGGTTTCTCGTGCAATTTGGAAAAAACATGCACTCGTGAGTTTTTCAAAGACTTCAAATAGCACTCGTCCTTCGGACTCGTGCTATTTTGATAGTCTTTGAAAAACTCACTTGTGCATGTTTTTTCCAAATTGCACTCGAAACCATACTATTACCTATACAAACTGAGTAAATTCTACTCAAAATAATTCGAGTAAGCAATATGTCATGATGAGCTTAATTCGCTAAATGGAGTAAATTCTATTCATAAATTCTATTCATAAGTAAGTTTAAACTGAGCAAAATTGCTATCATCAATTATACTCACTAAAGTCTGTTCACACGTTCTAATTTGTCAGATCCGATTCTCCTCATGTTAAATGCATGTGATTTGAGCGAAGAGTCGTATTGGCAGTTAATATGCTTTATTTCGCCGTCAATAACTACAGTGACCACGATCGTTGTTTCGACGTATATCAGTTTATTTAATTATTACGTAAACTTACTTTATTAGCAGATTAGTCCCCAGATTGGAATTTGAATCGGGTCTCTAACACACGATCGGAACATGTAATAGGCTACCTTATACGGTACGCGAAAATGCTATTTTATAAGCTAAGGTGAATATATTTTTATTTTTATTTTTATATTTTGACCATTTATTTCAATCGGATCAACTAAATGAGTTCTCGACCAATCAGGCGACAATGACGGTGTGCTTAATTTAGCAACACAAATGCAGCACCACTGTCTTCGCAGAGGTCCGCCTGCCGCTCTACCAATCAGAATACAGGAAATTTTGATCCGACACAGCATTGAAGCTCCAATCGCTTCGACAGTCGCCACATGAATCCCTCGGCAGCTGTAACAGTCAACTTCGCGTTTGGATTTGAATAATATTCTTTCAACGCAACCAACACTCGAAATGACAGAGGTAAAGTAATTATCACTACTAATTTAATATTATAACTATGATTTACTGGGTAGTATTGCATCGGGTGTTCGAAGATTACTTCGGGCCTCGTGTTCGAAGATGATGAGGTTTGATCGTATTTTGTTGTCGTTGCAATATACTTTGCCTCTTATTATAGTTTACAAGCGCAGCGTAAAAACCTGTTATTGTTGCACAAGCTGAATACAGACTTGATGAGAAGGTAGATAACTGTTGATCTCTATTCTGTGGAGTCTGTATTCAGCTTGTCCAACAATAACAAGTGTTTACGATGCGCTTGTAAACTAGTTATTATGATCATTTCTCATCAAGTCTGTATTCAGCTTGTCCAACAATAACAAGTTTTTACGCTGCGCTTGTAAACTAGTTATTATGATCTAAATATAATACGTGACCATGTTCCTGTGCACATGTATGCAAATTGCGGTGCATTTAGCAACGCTTTATAGTTTATATTCCGTGTGTGAATTCGTTCATTCGTCGTTCGGAATCAATAGCAAGCATCTACTTCATGTAGGCAGAATTTTAACGAACGTCACAGGGCACCGCACTTTAGCACTGTGTCTGGTGTTAACACAACCTCGTACCCAGGGTCTTATCTCCGCTCCCCGCCCCCCCGCACGCTAAGACCCTGGTTGCGGCTGGTCACGTGTCAACACAACATTTTTGACACCGTGGGAGGGGATAAAGATCACAACTATTTACACGTATCACTAGACTTGCTCCAAGTCCGCCTCTTGGTTCGGTTAAAACGAGTTTAGTGGTTTGGGTTTGTTTACACCGGTTTATTTCGAGTTTTGGTATTAAAGACGGGCGAGCGAAACGGGCTTTGAGAAAGTCTAACGTATCACGCGCGCCACGAGTCGACAAAATGTAGGTGTTAATAAGTCTCCATTTCGATATCGTTCCCAGTGTGTAATGAAATGTTCTATAGTTCAACACTATTTGCCTGGAGAAATTATTTTTGAGACTGGGAGTTCTTGATGTTGTTCAAGTAGCAACGGGATATGAAACATCGTTGCACACTCCGGGGGCTTTGATTATTTGTCGCAAGAAACCAGCCATTTAAAAATGAAATATCAAGAAAGAAGTTGGACTCATTCAACAGCTTGTTTTATCGTCCTACCTTTGTATTCCCTCAGATTAATATATTAACTAATTTCGAGATTATGCGCAGGTTTCAGTTATGAAAGTTTCAAGCGTTAATATTTTATTATTATGAATCTTATATTGAATGTTATTATTATTTCAGCATTAACTTTACTTTACACTGATTATTTCTTGGGAAATATTTTTTAAATTAACGTATCCTTTGTTGTAATATTATTTTAAAGACTTGAGTAAACAAAGCGTAAATGCGGTTGAAGCGCTTGTTTATGTCAACCTTTGTTGGAACGAAATTTGATATTAATCACTCCTTATGTTACAGACGTGCATACGCGTATTGCAATAGTCTATAAGAATTTTAACTTCACGCAGTGTTATACAAATTAAAATTTAGACCTTCACGGAAGTTTTTGTTCTGATGTTTTTAGTGTTGTGCTCTATTCATCTTTGCCACTCCTCCCTAAGTAATTTTCTAAACGCTAATTAAAAACCCCCCACTTTTTAGGGGGCACGTGACCAGCCGCAACCAGGGTCTTATTGCAGCGTGCGGGGGGGCGGGGAGCGGAGATAAGACCCTGGGTACGAGGTTGGTGTTAACAGAGCTTTCCAGTTTACAAACTTGATCCATAATTTTAGCTTTATCTCCATACTGTAATCAATAATACAGCACAGGCCTGTCTGTTTTTCCTTGAGGTGTTTGAATGTGCCACAAAGATCGAGTTTGCATTTGCAATTACATGTTTGAATATAATTCCTTTTTCTGAAATATTATATTTCATTAAAATGAATTATTTTATACAGCATGAGATTTCAAGTGCAGTGAATAGAAATTTTATGTAGTATGTTGTGCTACTATAGATTGTCTACCAAGATCTTCATCTGTTCTGTATCATAATTAAAATTGACCATTATAACAGCAATGTTATAGGGAAGCACGGGTGGCGTGTTCTGTTAGGGCGCTGCCACTCACCACTGAGGTTTGAAGTTAAGTGGTCAGACATGGGTAATATATACCTTTAATATACCTTCGACTCGGGCCATGTTTGATCTGCGCGCTTCGCAATTCAGCCACCGGCTGCAACTAAGGACGATTAGCCCTGGTATAGTTTTAAAATTTCTTCTCAGTTATTTGTACTATATGCTGAGATATTTTTTATTTGAATAATTTCAGGAAGATGCTAATGTCCAAAATGTGGTTGAAAATAGCACCAATTCGTTGCCATATGTTATTGTGAAAGGCTTAAAGTGCATATAACGTCTGTGGGGATTTAACATATTTGTAATCTATGGATTCTCCTGAGATAAATTATTAAATTGTAATATATCTTGTCAGCAGAAAATTTCATCTTCATAGACTTTTTTGCTGTTAAAGTTGGCGGAAATGACGTCATACGGGAATCTGTAAAGAGGTTTTCATATAGACATGAGATGCCCGCTATGACATCATTTCCGTCAACTTTAACAGCAAAAAAGTCTATGAAGATGAAATTTTCAGCTGACAAGATATATTACAATTTTTCTCAGGAGAATCGATAGATTACATATGTTAAATTCCCACAGACGTTATATGCACTTTAATATATGAAGCCCCATCTTCTTGGCTGCAGACAAAAGTGGAAGGAGTTGTTGTTGAAGCGGAAGCAACATTCATAGCTGCTAATTACGTGTCCATGTTCCAGTACCCGCCATCTATCAACAACTTTGGTTTATTTCTCCAAAAGTGTGTTTTAAACATATTGGATGGGTTAAAACGTCCTTCCTCAATAATTACATTAAAAAATAAATTAGAACTTTTAACATGATGCATGCACTATAAATTAATATACTTGTTTGTTTTGTAAATTTAATTCCTGACAAATATATGATTTTTATGAACTGCCACTAACTTTTGCTTGTATTTTGTCAAATTGTTAATTTTTGCCAACAACTGCATACTCAATTGTGAGTATTTAGGTATTTTACTCAAAATGAGGAGTTACATTAGGCACATTAGTGTTGAGTAACTAGAACTCAAATTTTGAGTAGAATTTACTCAAATATGAGTAAATTGATATTTTACTCAAAATAAGGAGTTGCTGTGGGTGCATTTATCTTGAGTAACTAGAACTCAAAATTTGAGTAGAATTTACTCAAATATGAGTAAATTGATATTTTACTCAAAATAAGGAGTTGCTGTGGGTGCATTTATCTTGAGTAACTAGAACTCAAATTTTGAGTAGAATTTACTCAAGCATGAGTAAATGAATATTTTACTCAAAATAAGGAGTTGCTGTGGGTGCACATTTTACTCAATATTTTGAGTTCATTCTACTCAACTTTTTTTACAGTGTAATAATAACTATATACTGGAAATAGTTAACACTAAAACTATACCCCCACTAGTATGTTGTGAATTAAGCCCGGTTTACACGACAAGCGTTTTGGGCACGGCGCGCCTCCCGTGCCAAGATTTTTGGCCCGCCAATGTTTCATTTACACGACAAATTTCACTGTTAATGATGGGCACTCCTAAAATTAGAAACGGCACCCCTAATGTGTGTTGACGACCGTGCGCATTGCCAGCGGTCGAGCCGCTTTTAGTACTTTACATGTACACCGCGCGATGTGTAGAGTCCAAGATGGCCGATGCCAGCCAAGTTCGTGCAATTCTGTGGTATTATTTCATAAAGAAACGGAGACAAAAACATGGGAGGATTATGGGTAGAGAATCAGGAACAAATTCATTTTCTGGCTTTATCAAAAGACGAAAGGCATTTTTGTCCTTCATGATTCATGAATGCTGTGGTAGCTTATATTCACAAGCCACGCATATAGAGATGTTTGGACGCATCAACGAACCGCCACTTGGTTTGAGATGGTAACTGTATCATACACTGATGAATAATGGTATCAGAACTTGCGAGTTACTAAAACAACGTTCATGTTTATTTTGCTTGCACTGCAGGACGCCATTTTGTAAAACAAATTACTTGCGGAAAAGAAGCACGCGGCACCCCTAAAATTTTGGGCACGCGGGCCGGTATTGCGTTCGTTTACACGACATTAATCACGGGTGCCGTACCAAAATATTTGGCACTCGGGCCGAAATTTAGGGGTGCCGTGCCCAAAACGCTTGTCGTGTAAACCGGGCTCTAATTGGCAATATATATAGTTATTTATAGTTTTTGTTGGTGTTACTTTTATTTGGGAAGAGGAAGGTAGTTGTTGGAAGTGAAAGTGTCGCTACCTCTTAATGGTATAAATGGGCCTTCAAAATACAAAATTTACAAGGGTGAGAGTTATTAGAATGATTTGGTAAATGCACGTTTAACATCTTATTTTCAGTGAGAGGCGTGCCTCAGGGCTTTGATTGTGATAGAATAGTAGATTTCAAATTATCCACTACAGCAGTGTAGACTACATTATGTATAGTTCTTTATTTACAAATATAAATTTTTGAGCTCCTTCACAAGAATGTTGTCAAAGGTGGAAACGGATTCTGTTTGCTAACTACGAGCTTTTGGTGCTGATGCGAGATATATCCTTTGATGTAACCCTAAAAGAAATAGAGAAATATGACGAATATTTTCAAAATGCTGTATAAACGAATGACAAATGTTTATTTTCGCACGCTGAAAGGAGTTATCGCATATAATAAAATATATATGTAATACATCATGCACGAGAACGCGTTTATTACCTGATTTGAAAACACCAAGAAGTGTATTGAAAAACGAAGCGATAGCCGAGTTTTTTAACCAACTTCGATGTGTTTTCGAATCAGATAATAAACGTCTTTCGAGTGTATAGATATATTTTCTCAAACGAACCAGTATTTTAAGAGAAATTTGAGGGGAAAGTTGGCTTAATTTATGGATGTTTATTACCACATTTACCAACAACGTCTCGTTTATGATTTTCCTTTGTGTTTCCTTATGAATTATTAATGAGTTTGAGAAATATATATAATCAAGCCAACCTTCCCCTCAAATTTCTCTTAAAGGGATATGGCAATATATATTTTTTTGAAGTAAAAATAACGTTTACCTCTGATATTTTAAGAAAACATACAAAATTCCGCTGTAATCGTTTTCTTTCCCCCATAAAATGATGTATGTTTATGTAGAACTCTCCTGCTTCAGCCGCCATTTTGAATCGATATCGCGTATGCTAATTTATGTGGAAATGTTTCTTCTGACGTCACAAGCAGGGTAACACTGCATTCCTCTGCGTGTGACTTACAGTTATCAAAGCTTTCGGCGTCATGTATTGTCCTGTTTATGGGTGCGCAAGTGACAGCCAAAATAACCCTGAACATAAAATTAACTTCTTTGAGTTTCCTAAGGCAACCGAAAAGAGGAAAAGAAAAGACGGGCTCATTGGATTGATTTCTGCAAGCGGAAAAATTTTGTTCCAACCAAGTGCACGCGCCTGTGCTCTTTGCATTTCAGTTCCGATGCGTATGTCCCTTCGCAGTCTCTTGAATTCTTGCAGTCTATAAACTTTCTGGGGAAGCGAAAAATTATGCTTAAGCCAGATGCCGTACCAACACAAAATAAAGTATTGGACTCAACGAAAGAGAAAGAACACGCTTCAGAGTCGAAGAAGAGACAGACAGGTGCTCTGTCTAGACGAAAAGTAAGTATGATTGTTATTTGTCAAATGAAACATCTAAATCATCATACAATAAACTAATCATATTTTATTTTCTACTTTTGGGTAGGAAGTAGAACGTCTGATTGCAGAAGCAGAAGATACTGAGAAACCAAAAGAAATATGTTGCGAAATATCTGTGGCTGAACGACAAAGTAAACCAATTACAAATAATAACAACGTCGAGTCGGTTTCTGTCCAGACTGAGATCGAATGTTTTGTGAGAAATAAAAAGACGCAAACTCTTATAATTGTACCATCTAAAACTGAGTATTTATCGAAAACATCCACGTGCCAAACCAATCCAATTTCAGACGACGTTGAAATCAACATTGATGAAATTGACACGATCTGTCAAAACGAAGAAGATACGCGCTCGTCGGTAACCGTGAATGAAGAAAACTCGCAGTTGATCAATGATTCGATTAAATTGACTCCTTCAGATGAAATTGATCATGAGGAAAGTGCTGGGGAGGAGTATTCCAATGCAACCGATGAGGAAAGTGAGCAAGAAAAAGAAATATGTTGTGACGAGGAAAAAATCAATGATGAAAGGGTAATCTTATCAAGTGATATACTCCCGAAAGATCAGTTAAAGTTTATATAGTATGTGAAGAGTCGATTGCTAATACATTTCGTTTTTGCTTTAAATGTATAAACGCCTGCTGTACTGTGTTCGTGGAACGTCGAATTGGAAGTTATTGTAAAATAGGTGTCTTTTGCTCAAACAAATAAGCACGTACAAGAACAATAATTTATAGCATTATTTTGAAAATTTAAAATGGGTATAAAGGCCATCTGGCGAAGCAAATTTCTCCCTGATACACTTGTAAACACAAGAAGGGAAAACTCTTCGATTCTTTTTACCTAAAATGTTGAAAACCCATCTGGAGCATCTACGATAAGAAACCAGCCGATAGATCTTGTGCGTTTGCGCTAGTTCGTCGTCTCCGAGGGGCCAGTTCTCTTCCAAATACTACGACACATCGACGTCAAGGACTTCCTTTGACAACATGTTTTGAATGAACGATGACAAACCTTTAATGCAGTTCAATCTTCGGTTTTGAGCACAATTTAATTTATCATCGTACTCGTCGTATTCCACAGCTTTCTCGTGGCAACAGAAACTTTCGACGCTTTTTTCCATAATTTTACAATTATACCACACCATTCAAGCGTAGAAAGTCGCCAAGCATTTATCGCCGCGAATTCATCGTCAATACCTTGTTCTTCTTCTTCAGTTGAAGTCGAATCATCATCGGAATCATAACTATCATCATTGTCTTCATTCTTATTTGGTTCAAACATATAGGGCTGTATTTCCTGCCATTCTTGACATTCACTAGTACTTTGACTAACTTGTGTGATTTTTTGCAAGATGGATGATTGTAAACATGAAATGAGTGCTTCCCTGCTTATGACGTCACGCGTGAACTTGACCTGAAATTAATTTCTCTCAAACTTTTTCAAAATGGCGGTCAAGCACTTAAAATCACACGGGAAAATAAGCTTTAAAATCAGTAGATTACGCAATTTGGAGGTCAGTATGCGGTTTTTATAGAGTACTATATGTGGCATCTAGTATAACTTCAAAAATATATATATTGCCATATCCCTTTAAAATACTGGTTTGTTTGAGAAGCTATATCATACGCTCGAAATGCATTTGTTATCTGATTTAAAAACACCTCGAAGTTGGTTAAAAACATCGGTGTTTTCAAATCAGATAATAAACACCTTCTCGTGTACGATATATTACATAAATATACAATCTTTAATATTTGGCATCTGCATGACTCGCTACTATTGCCGGTGAGATCAAGGATTGTTATTAAGATAATAATAATTACTTTCAAGGCTTTGCATGGCCAGGCGCCTGTTTATATTACTGATTTGCTAACTAAATATAAACCTACTCGTGCTTTGAGATCATCTGACCGAAATCTGCTACTTGAGCCAAAATCCAAAACGGTGACTCATGGAGACAGGGCATTCTCGGTTGCAGCACCAAAACTGTGGAATTTATTACCACAGGAAATTAGAAGCTTTGAAATGTTAAGTAGTTTTAAGTCAGCACTTAAGACTTTTCTTTTTTAAAATTAATAGTTTTTTTTCATGGTGGTAATATATGTAGTATAGGCTTTATCTTGTAATGAAACTGTAATTAGTTTTATAAGTAACTTTAAGAATATATTGTTGTAAGAGCATTGAGACTATTGTGTAATGCTCCTAATAAGTCTTTTTTATTACTATTAAAGGAAAGCTTGAGTGGAAAATGTTATATAGTAAACAAATACTAATAAAAACCTTCTACCTAAATGAACTTCAGGCTGAAATATGGAATTTTGGCCCCCACTTCTGTATGTTTGTGTTGACAATTATTACGCCCTGAAACCGGAAATTGAATTTCGATCACCCTGCATGTATAAGCCACTCACGGTCGATGGACTGGTAACTACTCGTGGGCCTCGTCGTTTAATTTTTTGTTAACGATTCAATTGTTGTATGTGCATAAAAAAACCTTATATTCATATATGGGAAACACGAAAGCTCTCTTCAAGCTTCAGCTATTATATTTATTATTTGTTTTATATTTGTTGACATACACATCCCCATTCATTTCTTTAATAAACTTGCTTTGAAAGCACTTATATAATCTATCATTACTCCTAGTTATAAGTGGTGAGGCCGATGAGGTGAACTTTTGATATTTGACTTTTGATGGTACACCATCGAACGAAAGTTGAAGGAGATTTGATTAAGGAAATATATAGATTAGACTTTAAAATACACGTAGGTCTTGATTTAATACTTCCAAATGCAAGTTTATTGCTTAGAATGTAAACAGAAAGTGAACAATTATTGGCCAGATACGACGTCTTTTGGACGTAATAGTACTTTTGTAATAGTTTAATATAGTTTCGTGTTTATTGTACAAAATAATATGAGGAAGAATAGAAAGTTTACAAGTAAAAAAAAATTAATAAAAGTTTACTCGGACCCTGGTTGTTAGAACAAGCTAATACAACGCTGCAATTGTTATAGCCACGATATTGTTGCCTGAAATTACAGCTTATTCTCAGACCTGTTTAGGGGTCTTTGAAACAAGCCTGTAAGATTTCAGGCAGTGTACCCGCGCTTGATCTTACCTCAAAAATAAGATTGGCAACTATACACTGAACCTCGATCACATCCATATCATTAATCTAACAAAACAAACATCAATACGCAATTAACCGAACAAACAATCAATATATATATATATATATATATATACACGACCACTTTTACGTGGCGATAGAGGTGGACGTAAAACTCGTATTCTACTCTCTCTCTCTCTCTATATATATATATACATACACACATACGAATCTCCTATGAAGTATAAAGTTAATATCACCTGCAGAAACTGCAAGGCTACCACGAATGCTGGGAGAGGAAGAAGATGCGTTTTAAGTAAAATATACCTAAAAAGAACAAATAAATTATATGGAATGTTGATTAGATATTTTATTGAATTTACCAAAAGTACAAAAAAGCAAGTAGCGAGGAAGTCCAAAAAGAAACCATAAGTACAGGCTTATGAAAATTTATAATTCCTCCTATAAATTAAATTAAATATAAATATAAATATATATATATATATATATATATATATATATATATATATATATATATATATATATATATATATATATATATATATATATATATATATATATATATATATATATATATATATATATATATATATATATATATATATATATATATATATATATATATATATATATATAGAAAGGATTTATGGTGAAGAAATTCGAGTGTTGGAATACATACATTTTAAGACCAAACCGGGACCAGTTGCGAAAAATGCAACTTAGCGGCCTTCCGGTAGGAATTGAACCCGCGACCCTGCGATTGCTAGTGCAGTGCTCTGACCACTGAGCTACGGAAGCCGTTGCCGAGAGCCTAGTCACGAGTTCTGTATATATGGTGGTAATGCCGGGATAAGATTATATTATAGGTAATATTTGGCATTTCACTCGATCAAACTACATCTTGAAAGGATTTATGGTGAAGGAAAATTTCGAGTGTTGGAATACATACATTTTAAGACCAAACCGGGACCAGTTGCGAAAAATGCAACTTAGCGGCCTTCCGGTAGGAATTGAACCCGCGACCCTGCGATTGCTAGTGCAGTGCTCTGACCACTGAGCTACGGAAGCCGTTGCCGAGAGCCTAGTCACGAGTTCTGTATATATGGTGGTAATGCCGGGATAAATGCCGGGATAGAGCACTGCACTAGCAATCGCAGGGTCGCGGGTTCAATTCCTACCGGAAGGCCGCTAAGTTGCATTTTTCGCAACTGGTCCCGGTTTGGTCTTAAAATGTATGTATTCCAACACTCGAAATTTTCCTTCACCATAAATCCTTTCAACATGTAGTTTGATCGAGTGAAATGCCAAATATTACCTATTATATATATATATATATATATATATATATAGTACAATATCTACAGACACGTGTTTCGCTGTTCCACAGCTCATCAGTGTAGCTTGGTACGATCTAGATATGGGCATGAGAACTAATTATACACAAACGATTGCCGGTGACAACCGCTTGTGGGACAAACAGCGGTCATGCGCACATCCAGAGAGCGTGAAGCGGTGTAGGGCCAGAGTGCTCAAACTACCACAAGGGTAGTGGGCGTTGCATTATCGCTAAAGAAATATATATGCATAATGGTGACAATAATAAATTATAGAGAGATATAATATGAATCCTATGATAGTAACGATTTACAAAAGACATTTGATAAAATAGCGACTTTAGCTTAGATAGTGACTTTACAAGAGAAAATAATAATAAATAGAAACATATGTTATCCACAAAATTAATCTTTAAAATATTTGCCCAACGTAGACTCATAAACATCAATTATTATTTGGCTAAGTGCGACGTTTATTACAATTACGTACATTTAGAGACAATTTAGCCCAAACTGCACGGCTTTGATCAGAAGTCACTTTCAAAATAATAAAGCAAGTAAGAGATCCGTTCATATAAAAGCAATGTCTTTAGTTGTTGGAACTAGCAATTATATACAAATCTTTAACATTTCTGGGCAGCATGTCCTTCGACGTCCCTATATATTTAGCACCCCTTCCCCCCCTCCCCCCCCCCCCCCCCCCCCCCCCCCCCCCCCCCCCCCCCCCCCCCCCCCCCCCCCCCCCCCCCCCCCCCCCCCCCCCCCCCCCCCCCCCCCCCCCCCCCCCCCCCCCCCCCCCCCCCCCCCCCCCCCCCCCCCCCCCCCCCTCCCCCCCCCCCCCCCCCCCCCCCCCCCCCCCCCCCGCCCCCACAACATCAAATTTCGCTGCGCTATCACAGCTACTGTTATTATCACTGCGCATATCAAGCATTATTTTGTAGCGTATTTTTAAAATTAAAACACTAGACATTAATTCATTAAGCAGCTCAAGTCTTTGAGCAAAGTTCACATAAAGTGAGCAATAAGTAATTTCTTCAAAATTCAAATTCCGCAATGGAAATATAAAAACAGATGGCTTGAATCTAGTCGCCATGTAAGTTAAACGTCAGAAATTTACGTTGCGGCTTTGTTGCTTACACTTTTTTGAAAAGATTTCTGTATGTTATTAGCTTCAACTTCTCCAATATCAAAAAGACCCCGTATGTGATGAAAAACGCCTAAAAATAAAGATATAACACAAAGACTGAGCGGATAAATTATACTATTCTGTACTAAGGCATCGTACTCCTATACTACAGGTATCGCCGAACTTCAACCTTGGAACACCTCTCGTAGGGCGACACCTCTCGTAGGGAGACACCTCTCGTAGGGAGACACCTCTCGTAGGGGGACACCTGTCGTAGGGGGACACCTGTCGTAGGGAGACACCTGTCGTAGGGGGACATCTCTCGTAGGGAGACACCTGTCGTAGGGGGACACCTGTCGTAGGGGGACAGCTCTAGTATGGGACAGCTCTCGTAGCAGGACAACTCTTGTAGGGGGACACCTATCGTAGGGGGACACCTATCGTAGGGGAACACCTCTCGTAGAGGGACACATCTCGTAGGGAGACACCTCTCGTAGTGGGACAACTCTCGTAGGGACACCTCGAGGACACTTAAGTTTGTCCCGACACCTCTCATAAAATAATGTGAACATTAAAATAGTTCTATGATATTTTATACATATTTACATCATACATCATTTAAGGAGGACCTCGCTAGGGGACACTATTTTTGGTCCACGTGCATCGCGCCCTTTACGGGAGGTTGGACATTTCAAGTGACCACTACAATTCACCGAGTATATAAGCAGAATATAGATATTCTGAAATATATTGACGTGTGTCAATAGGGTGGATTTGAAATGCAGCATAGTTAATCAAGGTTCCATTCTGGTAACTTAGCAAACGTCAAAGCGACTAACAAACGAAAAACTGGGATTATGTTTTAAAAGCTTTGGTTGATGTTGGAAGGGCTCTGACCATTCACAAAATTTACGTTTATTAATATTTAAACAGTACAGTTAAAGTGTATATAATGTCTGTGGGGATGTAACATATTTATAATCTATGGATTCTCCTGAGATAAATTGAAATATATCTTGTCAGACGAAAATTTTATCTTCATAAACTTTTTGCTGTTGAAGTTGACGGAAATGACGTCATAGCGGGCATCTGTAAAGAGGTTTTCATGTAGACAGATGCCTGCTATAACATCACTTCCGTCAACTTTAACAGCAAAAATGTCTATGAAGATGAAATTTTCAGCTGAGAAGTTATATTTCAATTTATCTCAGGAGCATCCATAGATTACAAATATGTTAAATCCCCACAGATGTTATAGGCACTTTAAATGATTGAACCAAAACGTTTCTACTTGATAATTACTTCATTAGACCAAAAATAAAATGTGTTCAGAACTTCAGTAAAACTTCTATGAACTTCTATGAACTTCTATGAACATGAACAAAAACATAGAACAAAGACGTTCGCCGAGGTTCCAGATCAAACATTGATTGACTACGAGTGCAGTCCCAAAGATACTCGATATCTCGTTGATATGATCAGATACGTTTGTTCAAATGAAAAACAAACCAATAAATCAAACCTCGTGTTCTTCTAGCATATTATTCAAAAGTAACAAATTACCAGTTCTATAAATCAAGAGAAGACATAATAGTTCTCTAAGGACACAAAGTACAACCAAGATGTACCAATTAATTATAATTATAATTATAATTATAATTATACATTATTTTACGCACCTAACCGCTCTTACGATGTTGACATATTGCGACAAATTATATTTTTCTAATAGTTCTTCCGGAGGCAATCGTCCCTATAAAAAACATAACTTCATGTTCATTATTACGACAACCGAAAGGAACAGCACTTTACAAACTCTAAAGGCCGCGATGAAACATTGTGTTGCGATTTTTTACAGAAAGTTTGTTTTAGTTAGGACATAGTTTGACGCTACTCTGGCTTTAAAAAGTTTTTTGAACGTAACTTTAAAAGTTACTGTCCATGACCCAACGTTTCGACACTCCAACGTTTCGACACTCCAACGTTTCGACACTAAACGTCAGTTTCGTGTACGCGTTTAAAAGAACACCAAAACGCTGTTTTCTTTTCAAAAAAGGATAATTCTGCTTTATCGGAGCACGCGTGCGTAACCAACCAAGAGATTGCGTGGGAAAATTCCAAAATTATTACCAATAATCCGCGATACCATCAGAGACGTTGTCTGGAGGCTTAGCATATCAATAGCGTCCACGCCCCATTGAATCGCGATGACGGTGGTTTATTCCAGAAGCTTATTTGCATCTTGTTAATAGATAACGTCATCATCGGTTCTATGAGGGTATCCCTAGATCCTAACTTTACAACGATAGTGTCGAAACGTTGGGTCATGGACAGTAACTTTTAAAGTTACGTTCAAAAAACCTTTTAAAGCGAGAGTAGCGTCAAACTATGTCTGATTTATCACTTGGTTGCGTTGGGAAATTATTTGTTTATTTTAGTTTAGTTTACTATTTTTTATAACTCTTTTTTTATAAGCTTAAACTAGCAGCCAGAAATATTTCACTTTATTAATAAGTGGCTAGTTGTTTGGTGCAGTGTACTTCGACTCTATGACAAAAATCGCAATCGAATTTTCATCGCAGTAGTAATTTAAACTTTCGAGGTGTACGCTTGTCCATGTAATGACCTGGAACTATAAACTGCACAGTTTCTAAGGGATTTTACTCTATTCTTCTGTGTTATAACAGTTATGTTATTTACCAAATAAGAGGTCTGGAACCAGAAAATGTTGGCCGAAACCGTAAGCAACCTCATGAGGGACCAAGGCAGAAGCTGCTCGGGGTTCACTATACGTGACCTCGAGTTATTCGTAGCCTCGAGTTATTCGACTTTAGGCTGAGGTGAGATTAGGGTTGGGGTGAGGTGGTGTTGGGGTTGTGACGTCACGACATGAACTGCTGTACAAATAGTGACTCCCGATGCTAATCTAGAGGGAGGGGCATGGATTGGACTAGCAAAAAATATTGATGCGCCTTCGTTGAGAGCTGGTCTGCGGATATACGGTTTGCCAGCAGAATCAAACATGGCGGCATGAAACATTGGTAATTAATAATAATAATTCAGGATACCCACGTCACCGAAGTGTTTTTCAGTGGGGTCCTGTAAATTGCAGATTTGTTGGTGAGAAACAATTAATAATTCAAGATAAGTATTTTATTTTATGGGATATAATCAATCCGTATCAATCCGTGTTTTTAAGTGATATTTTAGTAAAATCTGAAATGTGTTGTCGTTGGAGTATTTTATAACCTTCAGAACGCTTTTAAATCTTCCCTCAAAATGCAGCAAATGCCATTTCAAAAACCGCTTCAGATTCAACATTTTCCGGGGATGCACATGCCCCGACCCCCTGGCAGTTTTACAAAACTGTCTGAACCCCTTGCTTGGCTACCACATTCTCAATCCACCACCCTCTTAAAAAGAAGTGGCCGAAAATCGTGTCACTGTTGAACAACGAAATAGTATTTCGATGTGGTGTTGAATCCTAACCCTAACCCCTAACCCTAACCCCCCACCTAATGAGTTTTCTAACCCTAATTGCTAAGTTTACAACGTTCATTATCATGAGGAGTTATTATACTA
The DNA here is from genome assembly GCA_035772405.1 of Chrysogorgia sp. JL179-B06. Lineage (NCBI taxonomy): Eukaryota > Metazoa > Cnidaria > Anthozoa > Scleralcyonacea > Chrysogorgiidae > Chrysogorgia > Chrysogorgia sp. JL179-B06. The sequence goes on from JAYKKM010000148.1 coordinate 3,352,585, forward strand.
CGCACATTTTCAAGCAAAGTTGTGGAACAAACTTGAGGATCGAACTAATATTCTAATGTGTGAAAATTCTCTACCCAGCACCTGACGTCACAGACCATCTCATTTACATATCAAACAAACTGAAATATTTCAAACGGAAACGTTTTAAAAGGTGTTAGACAAACTTAATTTTTGTTGCCAATGTCCTTTAAGTTTTTAACATAGCATTGCTACCCTTGCAGTACCTTACATCATATAGTTCTTATATCATATTTAGTTTTTAGAGTTTTTAACAAATATGTTTGCATACCCATTTTAACTTGAAATTACCTTCCCCAACTTCAGATGGCAGTAAAAGTTAACGAAACATCGGGTTATTTTAAATGATTATTATAACTGGTAAAACGTATTTGAACAGTTTCAAATAAAAGATACAATACTTACGAAAAGCATTTTCACTGGGACCAAATAAATCAAAACCAATCTGAATAACCCGCAAAAGAACGTCATATTAATAACATGTTTCACGAAATCGTTTCTGAAAAAAAACTCTTGTCACGAACTTTAAACTGTACAAAACAATATTGTTTATATTTTCACGAAGTTTAAGTAAACAGCATAGTCGAAAAACAGCTCTCTGTTTTGGTACATTCGAGTTTTATTCTCGGTTTACATAAACACTGGCGACAGGTGTTTAAAGGGGAACTGTACCAAAAAATGTTTTTTTAAATAAAAGACCTTTAAGTATGTTTAGAAATGTTAATAGTTTTACGGTATCTGCTCTTGTACTAAATAAATAACGTTTTCATTCTCATATTTTATGCTTCTGTTCGCCGCCATTTTCGAGTTTGCTCGACGGCTCATACTCGAGGTCCAGCGGGGGTTTCTTTTTCAATTTTGACGTCACTTGAGTGCAAGGAACAAAAGACAAGCACTCAATGACGTCAAAATTGAAAAGAAAACCACCGCTGTACATCAATCTTGAGCCGTCCAACAAACCCGAAAATGGCGGCGTCCAGAAGCATAAAATACGAGAATGAAAACGTTATTTCTCGAGTACAAGAGCAGATACCGTAAAACTATTAACATTTCTAAACATTATACTTAAAGGCCTTTTATTTAAAAGTAATTTATTTTTTCGTACAGTTCCCTTTAAGAAAATACTTTTTTAAATGCAGTTTTTAGTTGATGATAAATCACAATTATATTATCTGTGAAAGATTTGCGTTCAAAGTTAGATAAAACAAAATAAACTAAAAATGGTGGGAAGATGCATGGGAATCATTGCAATCAGTAACTTGGAAAATGTGGAAGATCTACAAAAATGTATTAAGTAAGAAAGAATATTTGAAATATCTGCTGTAAAATTTGCGAAAAATGGTAAAATTATTGAATGTATTTATTAAATAACGTTTTGTTTAACATCATAATCTTAAAGTTTTGTTCTTACTTTATTCATTTTCCATCGAGTAAAAATAGTGAAATTTAAATAAGTGGTGCTTCGAAGAAAAGTAAGCTTGTAATTTTTTTAAATAATGTCAACGACAGAACGACAGACAGACAGACAGACAGACAGACAGACAGACAGACAGACAGACAGACAGACAGACAGAGAACTTTATTTAAACTCGGAATCCCAAATCAATTTTACAATTGCTTTTCATGAGAGCCGACAGTCATAATATTACAATTTAAATGTTAATCAAATTTACATAAGTTAATGAATAAAATATGATACAAGTGTACTAAGTAATATACAATTAATAATAATATTCAGTTAATCCATGTAGCTGAGGGATTTTAAATCTCGTTTGAAGGACGACAGAGTAACTGAAAGTTTGGCCTGGGGTGGAAGATTATTCCAAAGTTTGGCAGCAGCAAACTTAAAACTTTTTTTCATGTAATCAGTGTTAGCTTTTGGAAGAATAAGATTAACACTAGCACCTCGAAGACAGTACTTACTAGTATTATCCCGATAAGAAAAATATCTTTTTAAATATAATGGTGCTTCGCCATTTAATACTTTAAATATCATGATGCTTTTATGAAACTGTCGTCTTTCATTGAGAGTAGTCCATCCAAGTTGGTTTATTATTTCACTGGATCTGACTTCGTAACCATTTTGAGTTATTATTCGACCAGCACGATTATTTAGATTATTTAGATTATTTAGACAGACAGACAGACAGACAGACAGACAGACAGACAGACAGACAGACAGACAGACAGACAGACAGACAGACAGACAGACAGACAGACAGACAGACAGACAGACAGACAGATAGATAGATAGATAGATAGTTTATTAAAAATATCACATAAGCAGTTAAAAAGTGAATTGCGTGATTTTATAAATGGGAAAAGAAATTAAGAAGTATATATAAATAAAATTATACAACTAATTAAGGAAATAGATGTATTTTTACAAACAATCGTGTTAAACTATTGTTCGTTGTTCATCATATTGACTGAAGCTGGAATGAAAGTATTGCAAAACCTATTCGTTTTGCCATTTAGTAATCGAGTAAAGTTTGATTTCGAATTTCGTTGAAATAATTAAAATGCATGCCTATCTCATGTTTAGGCTATTATATATTTATAATCTTTGGCACCTTCAAATAAAAATTTCTTAATATTATCAACAGCTACAGTTTCATCAAGTATAATCCAAGGGTCGTTAAAACGTCCCTCCCGACTGCAATAATAGCGGATTCGGTGACTAACCTATACTTAGCAGGAAAAGGCGTGAAGATAAAAACTTTAGCTGACGATAATATTAAGCAATTTTTATCAGAAAGTGCCAGAGATTTTAAATTTATAAAATACGAAACATGGCCTCAACAAGCTTGGCTCTGATTTGTTGCTCTTGATGTCATGACGTCATAACCTGCCTTTTAATCCACCTTGTTATGTTAATATGTTTTGCCAATTTAATGACGGCGTATACGTAATACAATTTTCAGGATGCTACGCGGCCATGCAAAATGGGCAGATATGCAAAATGGGCGAAAATGAAAGATTTTCAACCTAATTTATGATAATTATGCTAATTTATATTAACATAATGTATCTTGTTCTGAAAATTTAAATGCGTTTTGATTGGTAAAAGCCCGTTTATTGGGCTTTCAGAAAATGTATAGCTTTCGCAACAGTTATGGCAATTTCAAGAGATATCAATAAAACAAAGAGGTGGTTCAATTTTGGATGTTTTTCAGCCGGACAGGAAAGAGTTAATATTCTGACTGTGCGTTGTAGTTATTGTATATGGCACGCGCGGCTAGTATTACACTCTGATCAAGACCTAAGTCAACAGGTCTAAAGCACTGATCTCAAAATAGGACTGCATTGAGCTTTCTATTGTATCTGATCAAGGGAGCACGTTACAATGAGATATGTCGGTTCAACTTTGTCATTTTGAGTATTTTTTGTCATTTTTGGGCGTCTATTACTTCATGTATGCCTATCATTTGTGTCGTGTTCAATAACCGCTGTCCACTAGAGCCTGCAGGATACATTAAGAGTGCTCGCCCCCTGCAAGTACGCCGACGCCCTGCGGGTCATCAGCGAATTTTCGCGTGCACTTCGGCGAGCAGTCGGCGTACGTATCCTGCAGGCTCTACTGGACAGCGGTTATTGAGCACGACACAAATGATAGGCATACATGAAGTAATAGACGCCCAAAAATGACAACTTATAATATGACCGAACGTGCTCCCTTGATCTGATGAGCTGATTTTGAAGCCTTCATATTTGCATTATAGATCATTAGAAGCTCCGAGTTTGCAAGCAAAACAAACTGTGACGCTCGCGAAATAGGTTTAGTGTCTGACCAATATAGTTTCTTTGTTAACATTAAATGCATAAAATCTTGAACCTAATTTGACGTCTCATATTAGGCTTCTCTCACTGGATAATTTGAGCCAACGGCGGCCATTACTAAAGCCTGGTTTTCATTTGGTCGCCACGATCGCAACGGAGTCATAGTGGTCGATGTAATAGAGTGTCGATCTATCTTGTCTTTTGTCTGCTGTATGTAAAGCAGTCTTTACTGATTGCAGAGAAAGATGGACACTATATTACATCGCCCACTATGACACCATTGCGATAGTGACGACCAAATGGAAACCAAGCTTAAGGGACCAAAGTCGCAGTAAATCTGTAGGTAGTCCATGAATCGTTTTACCCAGTAATTAAAAAAATGTCTTCTGGTCCTCTTTATAATAAAATTATTTTATTTTGTTGATGGTAAGATAAAACACATAATAAATAGATAGAGCACATAATCCAACAAAAAACTTCATAGGATCCTCAGTTGGTCCCTTAGTAATGGCGGACTTCCGGCTTCATTTTCTGAACAATAGTTGCTCGATCCAGTCTTCTTTCGAGATCAGTGGTCTAAAGCTTAGCAATAATTAAATCACGTGGTGTTGCCACAAAATTCAAAACTGTACCTCTTGTTCTTTAAACAATTTCGATGGCAATGTTGAAAAGCAAAATCCAAATATTCTTCAGCTAAAATATTAAAATTAATAATTAAAACATACACAGAAATCCAATGTAACGTTGCTGCCTCGTCCCCCAGTCGCTCGCGTACAAACTTCCCATCAACCCTTGTTTTTATCACCTTCCCATCAACCATTGCTGGCACTCTATTGCTAGCCTGCGCCGCTCCGCCTGCCCACTCCCGATTAAGAGCCTGCGGAGGAGGCAGGTAACGTTGCACAACCAAAAAATTATAGAATTAATTATATAAAATTAATAAAATTATATAAAACTACAAATTATAAAATCATGTTCACGCTAAAGTTATCTTATTGCATTCGTGAATTTGCGAAGAAACAAGATTTATACGAGTCAGCGACTGTTACGACTACATCGACACCAGGCTTTAAAGACCTCACACGCGCCTAATAAAAGTTTTAAAGGGGTAATAACATGATCGCCTCGGATTCTTTTGTTCTCCGAGGGAATGTAAACCTCATTGCTCATGCAAGAGGGAAATTTTAATTTTCTTCTAAATTTCTCTCATTCCTATATGCATGCGGGAAATTTAGTAGAACATAAAGGATTTCTTTGTCTTCTAATTTTCCCTCGTTCACATGCACGGAAAAATTAGTAGACAAAAAAATCCTTTGTTTTCCACTAAATTTCCCGCTTGCATATCATATCCAGGCGGGAATCTTAGAAGACAAAGGACTCTGCCTCCTACCACGGGCTGGATAAGGTAGTCAGAGGTGTGACGCCTCACGCTTATCATCATCTTTTTCATCACATACTGAGATCTTTCGTAAATAAAATGCATCTCTCCAATACAACCTGCGGGGTTCTTCCACTAAATTTCATTTGCCACAACCAAGGACTGAATACCTCAAAAAGAGTCTGAGTTACAGAGGGGCACATTTGTGGAACAGCCTCTCAACCGAATTAAGAAATAAAGATTCATTGCATTCTTTTAATAGTATCATTTCTTCAACTGGTCGGTCATGATGTCTGTGGCTTAACTGATCTCACCTGCTTATATTTTGATGTTTACCTTAGATTGTACATATTTGTTAAACTATTTTGTTAGTTTAGATATTTATTGTAATTAATTGTGGTATTCTTGTAATTTTGTAAAGTTCCACGCCCCTCTTGGAAACCAGCGTTCAGCTGAATGAGGTTAGCGTGGTTAAATAAAGTTTTACTTACTTACTTGCTTAAAATTGTCGTCAAAACCGACTGAACTTATGCCGTTACATGGGTACGAGGTTTTCCTTTTCTTACGCATGCGCAGGACGTAACATCGTAATAACGTCAATTTTGTGCAAATTTTGTTTAATATTGTGATTTTTTTAAGATTTCACTCAGACAGTAGCATCTATTACTCAACTTTTTTTATACACAACCAATCTAAAATGATATTGCACTTCCTACATCTCTGTTCATGGACATGCAATTAACCTTTTTTCTACATTACTCACTAAGGAAAATTCTGCTTTGTCGGAGCACGCGTGCGTGGTGGTACCATGAAATTGCGTGGGAAAATTCCAAAATTATTACCACTAATCCGCGGTACCATAAGATGTTACCTGTGCAGTCAACAGGTTGTAACTTCCGAACCGAATAAATCCACACAATTCCACTCTAAAGGTTTTTAATTTATTTAAACGCTCAACGTTTTTAAGTCGCCTTCTCTCTTCACATATCTGACTTCTACAAAAACTTCAGTTAAAGATTAACTTATTTCTATACGTCATCGTCTAGCTATTCTTACAAAGAGACGTTGTCTGGAGGCTTGGCAACCGCATATCAATAGCGCCCACGCCCCCATTGAATTGCGATTACGGTGGTTTATTATCAGAAGCTTATTTGCATCTTGTTAACAGATAACGTCGGTTCTATGAGGGTATAAATAGGGATCCTAACTTTACAACGATCACCCCTAATGAAGACACTAGATTGGAGTGTCGAAACGTTGGGTCATGGACAGTAACTTTTAAAGTTACGTTCAAAAAACGTTTTAAAGCCAGAGTAGCGTCAAACTATATGTCTAAACTATGGATATTAAAAGATTTGATTTATTTAGAGTCGATCACGCAGGATAAGTTTACCTTACTTATCCGAGCCAGAGTCTTGTGTATTAAGCGCTCGACTATTCAGTTTATCACTCTTAGGTGAACCCAACTGATAGGGATTCCAAGGGCCAACGATTTAAGGTCGTTTTTCGAGAAGACCCGAAAATCGTTCCACTTGCTGGTGTTGTTGCAAAGGCAGCACCTTCACCTCAATTATTTTAAGACCGGTCTCAATTATGGTCCGACCATAATTTCAAATCCGACCAGGATTTGAACCCGGATCTCCCAGCTATAGTGAGCTTGACGTAGTTGGAGTCGGTAAAAAATGCATAACAAATTCCAAGAAAAACAAAGTACTTTTTGGGACGCCAGTTTCTTTGCAACAAAAGGGATAATATTTAAACAAAGTTCAACAAGTTTATCTTTGTCGTATTTTAGGTAGGGTTGTTAAGGGTATTCGGACGTATTTCGTTGCTAGACAACTGGTTGCTAAGGACAGGTTATTTAGCGCCCAATATACTTCGTGAGTGGACAATAAATTCAACTTATAACCAAGATATTTTATGTGTGGAATATGTAGGCAAACATCCTTCGTCTGGTGACGACGTTCTGATGACGTCACATGACGTCATCGACAAAAACAAAAACTCTATAATTTTCGTCATTTTTTAAAAATATGCCACATTTGTTAGTGTCATGTAAACCTAAATTACTTCCTACAATAAAGTACGTATGGATTTCTTGTTAAAAAAGTTATCAACATTTTATTGCGTTTATTTACCTTAACAATTGGCTAATTTTAAAAATTCTTAAAATCCATACGTATTCTTTTGAAGATTACAATCTAGATTGTAATCGCATGTGAAAAATTATTTTTTCTTGAAAACCTTCGAAGATTATAGGAATTTTCATTTTGTCGGTGACATTACGATGACGTCATCATATTACCAAACGAAACGTTTTACCCACATATACTACATACAGACTGTCTTGATGGATTCTTAAATATGTGAATTCTATGGCATATTTGTTAATTTTAAAAAAGAAAAGTCTTAAGTGGTGACTTAATTAAAACTAAAATAGCAATGTTTGAGAAAAATAAGGTGGATACACGCGCCTTTATCCCAATTTGGGCTTTATCTAGAAGTGCATTCGAAATAAGCAAGAATAGCGCTCTTACTTTGTCAATGTCTTATCTTGTTCTAGAGATATTTAAGTTTTTAAAAGTTGCAAATGAGATACCTAATAACGTCATCTACTCATTCAAATTCTAAAAATGAGGAATATCTTTGGAGATGGCGGCTAGATTGTGCTGAAACGTTCCAGATGTATGCTATTAAGAATGGTACACTGCACTGTGTATAGTTAATGCTTTATACATTTTTCATTTTATGGATTTCCTTTAGTTTAAGATGACGTCATTTGCATCTATCAAAACTTGAATATCTCTGGCACAACATAAGATATTGACTAAGTAAGAACGCTATTCTTCCTCATTTTTTTAGTACTAATAGATAAAATAAAAATTGGATAGACGATTTTCCGTCTTACTACCTCTTTAATAACTTGATGTGAACAAAATTTTGTAATAACATACCAAGTTTTAAATCGTTGTCAAACATCGCTTTCCTACCGACGTAATATCTACAAGAAATACAAATTAGTTAACCAGTGGTCTGACCGTGATGAAAAGGACTGGGACTGGTAGTAGAATAGAGGTTCATTGTTTTAATTTTTTGATTGATAATACCTCACCAAATATTAAAGGGGCTATGTCACGATCTGCCTGGTTACTCAGCTAAGCGTACTTTTTGATTTTTGATTCGGAATCCAAAATCAAAGCGAAGCGAAAGCTGACAAAGCTCAACGATTTATTCGATTAGTATTTGTTATTTTCATATTGGTGGGTTATTTTTGGACGAGTTATAAGTAAAGCGTAATGACAATTTAATCAGGAAAACACAAAGGAAAATCATGACCGTATCGTGTCTTTATATATGATAAAGATTCGTCCTGATTTACATAAACGTTTCGTTCGATTTTCTCGGCGAAAATGGCTTTAATCACTGGAATAGTCGGTAAACATGGTTATTTAGATGCAGTCGTTTTTGAAGCCGTTCAACCCGATAAAACACCACTGCTCGTGTTTTAAACTATACTTAAATCATTCATGGTAATAACAGCTTATTAAAGATCCAACAGACAAAGAGAATTGTGGCCATATTGGTGTACCTAACAAAAGAAGCTAATTAAAATTATATTGTTGGGCTATGATGTCACGTAAAAATGATCCATTGAGTGCATGTATATTCAATCTATTGAATTTCATTGAAATTATTGTTTTACACTTTGCACAATTTGTAGTGAATTTAAAAGTAAAGAACGATGACAAGGCTTGACAGGCATGAGAAGAACCAAGGTCTAAGAATTCCAAGTGGCGTTAACCATTAATCGTGCGCTATCTATCGCAATATAACTGATATTAAGCTAATACATAAAAAAAACATTGCACCTGTATGTAACTCGAGTCGATATCTCAAACTCTTCTTTGATGGACAAACTGTCGATAGCACGTATTAAAGGCTTGCATAGATGAATGCGATTTGTCTATATAACAGACAAAAAAAGATAAGAGGGTCGACTGGTACAGTGTTGAAAATTAAACACTTATTGAGCGAGCGGGAGGTCTTTACGGCAACATTATCCTACACACACGGTCTTTTAGTACCAGAGAACATTGGCAGCATAATTTTACCGTGAAGATCGACCAAACGAGGTTAATAATGTTTTTATTATATGGCTCTTTCAGATGTCTCACATTTCCTCAATTTTTTCGCAATTTTTTAAAACTTTTCATTTATTTTGTAATTTGTAATGACCGGTCCTTACGGGTTTGTAAAGACCGCTCAGAAACCAATCAGAATGCAGAAAAGCTGCCTTAAGCCGCCTTAAGACCGCTCAAGCCTAATAATAATATTCTGGAACAAATGGCGAATAGCTTACTTTGAAATAAATCTTAAAAAGATGATTAACTAATGCCAGCATTCCCCATTTCTTAGACACGTCCAATGAAGCACGACTATAGCAAAACAAGACAAAACATGTTATGACAAAAAATAGTAACATCAAATAATATTTAAACAAGTTCACTCAATAATAATAAGTATTAGTATAGAAATCGCGTGCGCTGATTGGTCGAGCTACCTCGGATTATTTCTCGATAATCACCTCCAGCGTTTTTTCAACATGGCCGCCAGCCGATTTGTCAAATTGACAGAAGAAGAAACAGAGAAACTATAGCAATTTTGAGGAAAATGCTGTTCCTAAAAGTAGGAAAATATGTATTTATACTAAAACAATTATTCACCTCAGGCTCAGTGAATATCGGTGAATAAAAACCTCGACTTCGTCTCGGTTTTTATTCACCGATATTCACCTCGCCTTCGGTGAATAATTGTTAATTAATGAAGAGGCAGATTTGCTATTATTATGGAGACTGTTCCAAAGGACAGCTCCCTATAACTCAAGTTTATTTTACGAGCTTCATTTAAAGGTCTAGGCACAAAAAGACGATTGGAACTGCGCAGATTATGTGCATGTACTGAATTTGAATGTGTAAATTTAGCAGACAAATAGGTAGGAACCATATTATTAAATATTAATTGTTTTAAACATTATAATTTTAAGGTGTCTAGAACGTCTTTCCTCAAGAGTGGTCCAATTTAGCGGAGATAATAGCTCTGTGGACCTGACATTATAATCAGTCCTTTAATAATTCGTGCTGCTCTGTTTTGTAACTTTTCTAGTTTGGATTACAGTTCAAGTTGATTAAAATAACTTCAAGAATTGGTGTTAGTTTTTATTGGAAGATCACTTGCGACCTGCAACTCGTGAGACAACTTGGCCTAAATTATAGCTTAATGTCGTAGTCACCCACTTTATGAAATGGAAATTCACTATATTTAATTATACAGGCAGAAAACACTTTAATCGGCAAGCATACAGCGGTTTATCTTTCTGACGTCAAGGCGCAACATTCACGTATTTTTCTTTTCTTGGATATTCAATTATTTGTGGAAATGACCGGTTAGGCTGACCTGACGTGAGTGATTTATGGAGGTCAAATCACGAAAATCAATTATTGTTATATCCCAGAATCAATCAATCTATCTATCAATCAACCTACAGTATCAATCAATCAATCAACCAATCAATCAATCAATCAATCAATCAATCAATCAATCAATCAATCAATCTGTCTATCTGTCTATCTATCTATCTAAAATATATAGACTTGTTATATATAGACTTGTTGAAAAGCTTACTCAGCACAGGTTCCTTGGGGACCATTGCAGAACAAGAATAATCTGTTCCACTGTTTACATGTGCAGAGAAAACATCATGCCTAGAAAACTAGTCTAATAGTAAAAATAAACTTGTTCGTACTACATACGAGCAAGTCAAAACAAGAAGGAACGTGTCTGCTAGTGCATGTATTGGGCTTTACTCAAATACCTATCTGCAGCACACACACGGAAGCATGCCATCATAACCTCTGCAGCCTTCTCAAGAGTCTGTCCTAGTTTTCCTTGTCCAGATTTTGCCAATTGTTCGTCGGCCTGAAATGAAAAACAATACATTATTAAAAATAATACATTATGTATAATATGACAGCGAAACAAAGTTGCAGAGAAGTTTATTGCAAATAGTCAGGACCTTACACAAGAACAAACCTAACCAATTCTGGTACGATGATTTATTAGTTTCATTAAAGTGACTATGCAATGAAAAATTCAGTTGTAAAAGAACTCTTTTGTTTGAACACTATGGTTTGAAAGAACTCTTGAAACTATAAAGACTAAACATTTACAACTTTTTCATATCTCACTTCACTCTTGAGATATTAAGATTTATTTGATATGCAAATGATCATACTGTACATAATATACATAATATAATGCATAATGACTTATTGAAAAATTCTGCATATCTTTACCATTATCACATAGAATCGTTTGATGATGTGCATATTTGATGTCATTAGATACATCCACGCACATGCACCTGCATTTCAAGTGATTTCATTACATAATCTCAAGGATATATAAGCGTTTTCAATAAGTTATTATGCAGTGTGATGACATACATGTAAGTATGATCATTTACATATTTAACAAATCTTAATATCTCAAGAGTGAAGTGAGATATGGAAAGTTGAAAATGGTTAGTCTTTATAGTTTCAAGAGTTCTTTCAAACAAAAGAGTTATTTTACAACTGAATTTTTCATTGCATAGGCACTTTAATTGAAGTGTGATTTGAAGTGTAATCGATAAAATCATTATTTGAGAATTTGTAGGGGAGAGGGGCTATGGAAAACCTTGATGTGGTATGTCAGGAAGGCCATTCCACGACAGATACCCGGATTTTTTTGCTTTACTTATGAGTTATGTCACAAATCTTCAACACAACCAATATCATCACAACCATTCCTACGCACGCTGTGATTGGTCAGCTTGCCCGTCTCGATCAAGCTAAGGAGACCGGAATGACATCACTAACTAATGAGAATTGGAATTAAATCAAAAGCGGGTCACGGGTTCAATTCCGAGCCGGAAGGCCTTGATATTGCATTTTCCCAACTGGTCCCACGGTTGGGTCTTATAAAAATATAAATTCTCACTCACACTCGAAATTTTCCTCCACAATGACTTCTGCTTATTCTTCAACAAAACGAGTGTAAATGCCACCAAATATTGAACTTCGATATACAGTACAGTAACTAGTTAGTTTTTGCAGTTGAATTCACTATCTCGCAAGAAAACTGGATGATTCAGTGTAAAATGACACGTTTTAATATGAAAGGTTTTAATAAACAATTATTGTTATTGTAGTTATTGTACGACCACTATACGAGACAATTCATCAATTTCGTAGTTGTTTTAATTCCCTATACCAGGAATCTAACTAAGAATTTTTATAGTGCGAGAAAATCCAGATTTATGAAGAATCACAAGAGAGGTCTTGTTTTTGAATTAACGGCTCAAATTCCATATCTACCCGACAGCATGAATTCATAAAAAGGCCATGAAAAATGAGATCTTGGTTCATCACCGTACATGTAGTATAGTCATTTTAAAACGTATAAAATATTTTAGCAATGATCATGATGTTTCCTGGCTATACTTACAGCCAAAGCAAATAATCGTAAATTCAACACTACACCTTTCATAATGGGAAGAGCCCTAAAACGGAATAAAAGTGTTAAGTCATGTATATCAAAATTTAGATATTAATTAAAAATAAAAAGTTGCTAAAATTATACTAAATACTCATAAAAAAAGTTAAAATAACATGTCGAGCAATTGCTTGCAAGTATTCGTCAATATTAAGCAACCGAATATGCCAGATGAGGTATATGCAGTCGAACTCGAGGAAACGCAGAGATATCCAGGTTAGTAGTCGCTACTTTGTTACATTGTAAAGATACGTTTACATATACTTCGTTTAATCACACCGATTTCGTATTCTGGTGTATGTTATATAATCAAGAAGCTGCATGTGATGTAAAATCTCGCTGCCAAGGTTCGATGCTCAGCCTGAAGGCCTCCTGCTAACATTCACTATAGGGGTAGACGGATCATTAGTATGCCCTGGATTGACGTAAAAAAATATACGACTCAGTGGAGTGGACGCTGTATGGCCGATGGATATCATGCAGTTACTCGGGTTTCGTGCAGCATGGTCCCCAGTTTGGAATACGAAAGTGGTGGCGAGGTTGTGAAATGTCTTAGAGAATAAGGTTCAACAAGTGGCTTCCACAGGGGGGGGGGGGCGGGCTACCCAAAGGAGATGCGAATTGTGTCCAAGATTGTATAGCATGTGTATGCAACAACTTCAATCTGCAACAACATAAATCTGCAACAACTTCAATCTGCATCGTGTCCGGCCAAGTCAAAATGGGTCGTACAAGACTGATGAAGTCATGAATAGAAAAACACGGCACACGGTAACGCAAGATTAAAAATTGAAAATAGACAAGCGCCATGCACTCACACGCCAATTTTGATTACATAAAAAACTTTGCAATTGGTGGCATTTTGAATTTTCATGATGCTACGTGGACGTAGTCTAGAAAAGTGAAAGTTTTCAACCTCATTTATGATAATTATGCTAATTGTATTGACATATATTTACATAATGTCTTGTTTGGGAAATTTGAAAGCATTGATAAAGGCCGGTTTATTGGGCTTTCACAAAATGTATAGACCACTTTCATAATAGCAACTAATTTGAATATTCTTTTATGTACATTTTAATAAGCCTTTCTATCCACGTTTGTGTGTCTGCAATTCAAAATAATCGTTGCTTGATAACGAGGCCAGAAGGCTCATTTAGATGCACATAAAAGAATATTAAAAGCGTCTGCCATTATGAAAGTGGTCTTTCGCAACGGTTATGGTTATTTCCAGAGATATCAATAGAACAAAGAGGTGGTTTAATTTGTTTTTCAGCCGGACAGGAAAGAGATAAGGCCAGTAAGGCTATTATATCGGATTGGACAAAGTCAGTGCGCGGTTGCTAAAAGACTCTTCGAAGGTACCCTCTATCACTCATCTCTTTAACATGTCTCTGAAGCAGTGGCGGCGGAAAATAGGTTTGGTTGGGGGGGGGGGGGGGGGGGGGGGGGCTGAACAGCAAGCGCAACCTCTGGGAAGGGGGAGGGAGGTCGGAAACTTTTTGAAATCTAAAGTCTCTGAAATTCATACTTCTGGTCAGCAGTCATCAACAACTAATGGACGAAGTACTTCATGAAATAAGTATCGAACTATCACTCGACACGATTTGCCCTTACGATTGCCATCCTGCAATGATATGGAATTTAAATACTGCCTGATATCGAAGATGCACAAATATTCAATAATAATATGGTCAAATAACTCTCACTTTCGGCGCCAAAACTGGGGGGGGGGGGGCTTTAGCCCGCTTCCCCCGCTTCCGCTGCCTATGCTCTGAAGACATCTCTGCTCCCTTCCAACTGGAAAAATGCAAAAGGTTATCGCATTATTTAAATCCTGTAAACGATCAGATCCATCAAACGGGTGTGGTTTTCTTGGATCTATCAAAGGCCATTGACACAGGAAACTTTCTCATTATGGTGCGTGCGATTCTGTATTGTTTTGGTTTCAATCGTATCTGGAGAATCATCTGCAAAGGAATTCTCATCGCCATTGTTTGTCCGAATTGGCCAGAATACCAATAGGTGTATACCTCAGAGATCCATACTACGGCTGTTGTTATTTCTAGTTAATACGAATGGACTCCCTAACTGCCAGGAAAGAGTAAATGTTACATTATATGCTGACGACACTGCCATGTACTATTCTTCGCGAAATGTGGATGATCACATTCTAAAGATAAGAGCCCAGCTCAATATACGTAAATGCATATTGCCATAATAATGAAACAAGTCAAGTTTTAGAACATATTTACTAAAGATTCGTTGTAACATCTTCAGAGTAACAACTACAGGTGTGAAAACTATCTATAAATAAGTC
Organism: Chrysogorgia sp. JL179-B06; assembly: GCA_035772405.1. NCBI lineage: Eukaryota > Metazoa > Cnidaria > Anthozoa > Scleralcyonacea > Chrysogorgiidae > Chrysogorgia > Chrysogorgia sp. JL179-B06. Next base: position 3,367,674 of record JAYKKM010000148.1, read on the forward strand.
TATATTTACATAAGAAAATAATTAATTAGACGGCTAACCAATAGAATCATTTCACACGTTCATAATATTGGTGTAGTAATTTTGAAAATTAACGTTAACTCAGCCGTTAAAAACTAGGGAGAAATTTAGAGCGAGTCTATATCAGATATACAGGGTGTATAAAAAAAAGCGCAACCTCGGAATTTCCCAAGAAATCCACTTTGTTTTTATTAGCACAAAAGATTTTAGGGCTCTGGGAATTTAACTGTTGTTGATACTTGTAAACTAAACAACTTTCATTAAATAAATGCATAAATTTCGATTCAATTCTGCTTTACGTGCTCGAGTTTGTAGTAATTAGACAGTTATGACCCTGGAATACAATTACAAGCTATTTTAAATTCCCAGGGGCGAAAATCTTTTGTGTTTAAGAACACAGTGGATTTCTTGGGAAATTCCGAGGTTGCGCTTTTTTTTATACACCCTGTATAGATCCAATACGGGTCGTGATTTTCCTTTGTGTTTTTGCGTATGAATTATTAATTAGGTTTGAAATATATTTCTACGTCCACCAAACCAGTGATATCGATGCAGAGCCGGTCTTCCCTTGATGCCAGAAGCAAATGACCTGCATGCCTACTCCACACTGTTATAGATTGGCTTATTCTAAGATATACTGTATACATGCAGTGTGTAACTTTGCGGATTCTAACGAGTCGACAATAAGGTTCAAAGTCGACAACCTAGCTCCCAAATAATTCATCTATCTTGTTCTCTGCGTATCGTATCTTCGTAAATGATTACAGAACTACTTGTCAAAAATTTACACGATCACAATAATATAAATGACTACATTAATAAATATAATTTCAAAAACTAATTAATAATTCATGAGGAAAACACAAAGGAAAATCATGACCGTATCGTGTCTTTATATGTTGATAAAGATTCGACCTGATATACATAAACGTTTCTTTCGATTTTCTCGGCGAAAATGGCTTGAATCACTGAAATAGTTGGTAAACATGGTTATTTAGATGTAGTCGTTTTTCATTAAGAAATAAAAAACGTGTCGCGTGTGATTATCGAGTTATAATGGCACGAGAGATGCGTGTAAAACATTATAACTCGATAATCACACAAGACAAAGTTTTTTATTTCTTTTATAAAAGAACACCATTATTATTAACAATAAAGTCATGAAAAACGAAGCCTCTTGCTGAATTTGCTGAAATATTGTCGTTGCCATGATAAAAAAAATGTATGTAAAATCGGGTTTAATTTTCGATTTTGTCAGGAATTCAAATACGTTTGTAATCTGCCGGCAGGGTTTTCAAGGACGTTAAACTTGAAATAAGTTGCATGTATTTCAAAAAAACTTCCCAGTAATTTACAAACTCTTTACAAACAAATCCCAGTAATTTACAAACAAATCCCAGTAATTTACAAACTAGATACAAACTATTGACAAACAGTTTAACAAGTATTAGAAGAAACCTTGTAAATGTACAAACAGTTTACAAAATGTTTACAAAGAAGGCATGCAATTTACATAGTATGTCAAACTACAATTAGTATGTAAATTGGAATTACAGTCTATTTCCAAAGAAATTACATATTATTTACATAGTATGGAAGAGGCTTCGTTTTTCCAGTGATTGGCGTTGTTATGTGCGTTGCTAGGAAGCCTTTCTTGAAAACACGTTGGCGATTTTAGCGATGAAAATGCACTCAACGTTGCAGTTAAAACATTCTATTGTGTTAGTACCTTGATTAGCCTTGTATCCAGGTATTCTTTGACTTCCTTTTGTGATTTAAACTACTTAAAATCCGTCGAAAACAACAAAATCTAAGCGAGGAATCACGTCAGCTTATGCTTTATTGAGTTATAATACACGGTTTTTTATCAGTAACCAATCAGATTGCGTGTTCTTACTCATTTACTTCCGGTTATTTTATAAAACCGTTTAAAACATTCGCAGCAGTGTTTTATCGGGTCTAAAATACTTGGCTATCACCTTCTGTTTTATCACCTGATTAAAATACTACTGCTCGTGTTTTAAACTATATACATAAAGTGAGAGCCAAAATCTTCGTGGAGTGCCCTTGGACCACCAATCGTTGGTGAAATAAGCGATGAAAATACAGAAGCGCAGTTGAAGAACTCTCTATTACAGTCAGACGACTCGGACAATCCCTGCCACGAAGTTCTGTGTAAAATAGCGACGCTCAAGCATTCTGGGACATCCATTCATGTGTATCAACCATAAAGCTAAGAAGGTAACTACGATGGCGATGAGTTGCCCGTGGGTAGAAAATCGAGCTTGCAAAGACGCAGAGAAGACCTTGAAGTACACTATGGACACTTTAGGTGGAAACTCGAGCAACAGTTCCAGGTACACGCGGTACAGCAGCATAATGTTATCATTGATGTACTATGAGGGTGGTGGAATGAACTCGAAGGCATAATATAGATGTTATTAGGCAGAAATGTGTTAAAAAAGAGGCAGAAATCCGTGATTTTGAACAGTCTGGATGTCGCACGCAAGTCACGCATGCTTAAGGTGATTCCTCAGTTTTGCATTGCGCACATTTACTGCGCACATCCAATAATCAGTGTTTTTCTGGCCATTATGCAACACTTTCAAAAAATTCCGACCATTTTAGGACAATTTATTGCCAAATCTAACAATGGCCGCTTATGTACTGGTAGGGAGAGTTATTAAGGAACTAAATCAATTTTTTTCCGAGAACGGTTACACAAGTCTAGCTAGGGTTCCCTGTGCAAGTAGGTTTGTAAACTACTTGATAATGCCGGTTTAAGGCCATAGTTCTTAAAGAAGGTCGGTGACCATAATTTTTTCCTTAATAATTCTTTTCTACTACCACTTTTACGTGTTATAACAGAAACTTAGAGAAAAATCATTTCTACATGTACAACTTACAATATTTTACATTTTTGATGAATGTTTCTTCGAATAACATGTCAAAGAATATGGGAAACAAGCTTCCTTTATCATAATAAACCCTGTTAGCTGTTTCTTTTTCCCTATAATACCATGTTTTCTTCTATAAAATTACTAGTTGCGAAAAATAAAAAAATATCTTTGTCAAAAGGTTCAAGAAAAAGTTGTGCAATGCGGTTTTTACTCAACTCGTAAATTGGTCACAATGACGTCACCATACTGAGTAAGAGGTGATCTGCGATATGCCATATCTTCTAAACAAGGTCCGTGACCCCAACTTTTTTTTTTGGTTTTAATATAAGTATGTCATTAACTTTAAGACTGGGAAGTTTCAGCAAATATTCATTTCGGAAAGAATTACTGAGGAATTACCTTAAACTAAAGTGGTGATGTAAATCCCATTTCCAAATTCCAATTCTGTCATTACAACAATGGACTTCATCCATCCGGAAGATGCTACTTTCATAACTTTCATAATTTTCATAACTTTTATAATTTTATAATATATTTTATCTTTTAATACGCTTATAGTCTATATTTTAGTGGTGATATTTTTATTCATAAACCTTAAACGTCACATAATACAGTACCTTGAAACGTTTTTAGTATACCGTATTGATGTATCAATATGAGCAAAATATGTTTTGCAAAAAATTGTTCAGCAAAATATGTTTTTTTCCTATTTCTTATGTAATATATGAAACATGGGGAAGAGTGTTTCATCAGGATATCCAAACACCGAGACGTGTTTTTTAACAAACTTCGAGGTGTTGGATACCCTGATGAAACACTCTTCCGAGTGTTTCATATTACATCTCAAACAAATCAGTATTTTAAGAGAAAATCGAGGTGAAAGTTGTCTTAATTTATGTAATTTCTTCCTCCGATCCAAACCACCGTCGCGGTGCTGATTTCCTTTGTTTTCGGCTCATGAATTATTAATGATTTGAGATATATTTGTCAAGCCTTTTTTGAGAAATTTCATCTGTAAATAAAAACCAAATAATGTAGATGTACTCACCAGTTCTCGTCTTTTTGGCTCTGAAATACCTTTATAAATGACTTGAAAATGTTAAGAAAAACAGCAAATACAAATGACCAACAGTATTATCCGTTGTTTGAAGCTTTGCATTACTAATGGCGACATGTAGTATATATTATTATATGAGTACATTTCTAACGAAATGAGGTTACTCGTATAATGTAGCGTCAGGTTATCCATGTCATTTATAATTTATTTAAACAGAAGTCTTAGAAATCGATTATTCAAAACTTGGATAACTCGCTATCTGGTAGATAAATTGTATCTGCAGTATATTTTTATAGCAAATTTATTTGTTGGATGGGACTATTTCACCGGATAAATTATCGAGGGCGGCCTTGAACAACCGGTCTCTGGTCAGAAACTATTTTAACAGCATGCCAAAGGATACTTGAACCACCACAGTTTGACAATTGTATGCTTCAATGAAGTCGTTATTACATACTGCCCAAGTCCCCCTATAGAGAAAAATGATCAACAAAACTATTACACCATCTTCACATTGTATGATCTCAATCAGTGTATATATATATATGTATATATATATATGTGTATATGTATATGTATATGTATATGCATATGCATATGTATATGTATATGTATATGCATATGCATATGCATATGTATATGTATATGCATATGCATATGCATATGCATATGTATATGTATATATATATATTTATATATAATATATTTATATATATATATATATATATATATATATATATATATATATATATATATATATATATATATATATATATATATATATATATATATATATATATATATATATATATATATATATATATATATAGCAAAGTGAAAAGGTGGTAAACTGCCAAGAATTTAGTGACGAAATACTGACGTTTCGAGCGGAGCCCTTCATCAGAGTAAGACCCATATCAGAGTATATATATTTATCAGAGTATATATATATTTATACTCATAGATATATTTATACTCATGATCAGAGTATATATATTTAATATATATTTAATATATATATATATTAAAATGTATATAATCCAACACTCAAAATTTTCCTTCACCATAAATCCTTAGAACCTGTAGTTTAATCGAGTGAAATGCCAAATATTACTTAATATTATAAATAAACCTAAGTGTTTTTCGTCGACATATTGAAGTTCTCTTAATATTTCTCTTTTTCAAATTATATCCAGTTCTTTTGAGAAATTATCAGCTTTCATATTTATTCTTATTTCCAAATAGTATCCCTTCTTTCACCTGAGTACCTTCTAATTGCTTTGAAGAATTTAATCCATTTTGGTCTTTAATTAACATAATGCTGTCTGGACTTGTATTCGTGTATATGATTTTGTGCTCATCATGTATTTTATTATGTTTTCATGTGTTTGGATTTGTGTTGATGTAATGGGTTTTGCGTTGGCGCATCGGTTTTTAAATGTATATACTGGGATTTATATTTGTGTATTTGGTTTTGCATTGGCAAATTGGGTTTTGTGTTTAAGTATTTTGTTTTGTTTTGCACCTGCTTTTTCCCATATGTACATTTTAGCCGTTTGGTTCTTAATTTAGCAAATAAAACTATACCAATGTAAAAATATGTATATTGAGGACAACAAGTAAGAGTGAAAAACCTGAGATGTGCTGCAAACATTTCATCAAAAGGAGAGTCGAGAAACCGCTGACAATGTTCTTGAGCGTTTTCTAGCTAAACAACAGGATACAAAGATGGAGGTCCACGCAAAATGAACTATAGTCAAAATAATTGACATTACTAAAAATAATCAAATTCTGAAATTACCAAAAGTATGTGTAAAGTACGCAACAATGAATAACAATACCTGTAGTTTTGGGCTGTTCGCATGAGCATCTTTAAATGAAAGTAAATCCTGAAAGTTAAATAGACAATTCATCCTATATAAGTATACAACTTTGAGCAAACTAGAGCCAAAGAGAAGACTTTGTACAATATCATTGTACAATATGATTGTACAGAGGTGATGATCAACTGTTTGCATTACTTACAATGGTCCATCTACCCAATATAACTTTTCCATGATTGTCATTCTGGTGTATGTATATAATTATTTGTATGCGGCACAGTTTATGATTGGATGGTAAATGTTACAAAACACCCTTTACATGCTTATCAGTGAATCACATTATACCACCATGGATATAATATGAAAAGGAGAACTTCAATGTGTCGAAAAATACTGAAGAATACTTATACGTATATTAATGGTGACGTTTCGGACGATGTATCCTTCAGGTCAGATGAAGAATGAGAGCAACGCGCGCGGTGTATATGTATATGTATATGTATATGTATATGTATATGCATATGCATATGCATATGCATATACATATACATATGTATATGTATATGTATAACCAACATTACGAAAGCCTATATGAAAGCGCCAGCCAACAGCACACACAAAATAATAATCGAAGAAAAGAAAATAGCAACGAAATTGAAACTAGACAACCGCATTGACACGCTAGCCGAGAAGGAATGTTTTATCACACTAAAGGATCACAAACCAAACTTTGCTAACAATCCTACATCCCGCCTAATCAATCCCGCGAAATCCGAAATCGGCATAATAAGCAAGAAGATCCTCGAGCGCATTAATACGAAAGTAGTGTCAGCGACTGGCGTATATCAGTGGAAAAATAGTGACGCAGTCATAGCTTGGTTTAAAAACATCACCAACAAGCCAGCGCATTCATTTATCGGTTTCGACGTGGTAGATTTTTACCCGTCAATAACTGATGACCTGCTGAACAAAGCACTCACGTTTGCCACTGAATTCGACGAGATCACCGAGGAAGAGAAACATATAGTCATACAAGCCAAGAACTCCCTCCTGTTTAACGAGACAGAAGCGTGGTGCAAGAAAAATTCGAAATCAAATTTTGATGTCACAATGGGCAGCTTTGACGGTGCTGAGACTTGTGAACTCGTCGGTTCCTACCTGCTATCACAGTTACCTCCCCACCTAAGAAACAAGATCGGCCTGTATCGTGACGACGGTCTTGGTGCTTTCGATGACCCACCAAGGATGATCGAAAACATTAAGAAACAAATCTGTAAGATATTTGGTGACCACAACCTAAAACTAACAACCGAAGCGAACAAGAAATGCGTAAATTTTCTCGACTTAACGTTCAACCTGACCACCGGCACCTTCAAACCTTACTCAAAACCCGGCAACACCACCCAGTACATCAACATCAACAGTAACCACCCTCCAACTATCTTACAGAGAATTCCTGAAACGATCAACCGGCGATTGTCAAACATCTCATCAAACAAGGAAACATTCGACAACAGCTCCCAACCATACCAAGAAGCACTCAAACACAGCGGTTTCAAATACAACTTGCATTACGACCCCCAGCCCACGACCCAAAAACGCCGTAGAAATGTAACCAATGTAACAAATGTTCAATCCTCCATATAGCTCGAACGTCGCTACCGACATCGGTCACAAGTTTCTGAAGGCAATCGACGAATGCTTCCCGCGAAACCATCCTCTCCACAAGCTATTCAACCGCAACACCGTGAAGCTGAGTTATAGTTGCATGCCAAACGTGCAGAGCATAATCGCCACACACAACAAACACATTCTGAAGCAAGAAGAGCAGAAACACAATGAGAGAAATCCAGAATGTAACTGCCGACAAAAGAATAACTGCCCGCTGAACGGAAAGTGCCTTACCAAAGCCGTAGTATACCAAGCCACTGTGACCACCACCGACAACAACGAAAACCATACTTATGTCGGATTGACAGAGACCTCTTTCAAAACTAGATACCTCAATCACACCTCTTCATTCCGTATTATGCACAAGAAAAACGCTACCGAACTTAGTAAACACATTTGGACACTAAAAGAAACTAACCCCCTTATACTATTAACTGGAAAATCCTAAAACAATGCCAACCCTACTCTAACAAGTCAAAACGATGTAATTTATGCCTACATGAAAAATTTGTAATTATATATCACCCCGAACTAAGCTCTCTTAACAAACGAAACGAACTGATATCCACCTGTCGTCATCGAAAGAAATATCTGTTATGTAAACATCCGTTATGTAAATCTCCCACCTAATCCCTATGTAATTGTAACACTATCCCTATTTGACGCATGCATCTGCCATCTCATATTATATTCTACTGCACTGTAAGCTATATATCATTCACCTGATGAGTGTGGCAAGCTTCGGATTGTCATACGAAACAAGTTTGTTGTGAATAAACTTCAATGAAGTAATCAGTGTTTTCACTTTGTTTGTTATTTCGCTCTGCGTTTACGCATTGAGCACTCTATCCTATGCATATGACTTTGAACCTGATAATTTTTATCAACATACTTCTATATATATATATATATATATATATATATATATATATATATATATATAATATATATATATATATATACGTGTAGGTTTTGGTCTACGAAATACAAAGAGTGCTTGAAGCTTCTTTTACAGATGCCTGAAGATTCTTTTACAGATGAAACAAGTTGTAGCAGACCAGTTTTGAGGTAAGCGAAAATATATATATATATATATATATATATATATATATATATATATATATATATATATATATATATATATATATATATATATATATATATATATATATATATATATATATATATATATATATATATATATATATATATATATATATATATATATATATATATATATATATATATTATATATATATATATATATATATATATATATATATATATATATATATATATATATAGTAAGAACAAAAGAGACGAACTTTGGTTACTTCATTTAAACTTTATTTCACGACAGATCTGTTTCGTATGGAAAGCTATATTAGCTCAGGGGCGGATTTAGGGTACGTCAAACACGGCAAGCGACGTACACTAAACTTCGAGACTAATTTATTCACGAATTAATTAGTTTGAATTTTCAAAAAAAACTTCTAAAAATGTTTTAAAAATTTGAAAAATAAATATTCAAACTTTTAAAAATTTTATATAAATTTCGAAATTTTCATTTTGCCCGTAATTAGCGCGCTAAAAATAATAAATTTTCGGCTGAGAAGACTTTGTCTACTTCATGTAGTCTGAACGAAACTGTTCATATGATAGGGTTATTGAGGGACCTCCTTTTCTTCCATTTACAATTGAGGATAATTCGAGTACGGCAAAATGGCCGATGTACGGCAAAATGGCCGCAAACACGAGCACTGATTGGTCAAAAGCAGTAAAAAATGGCCAGTGTACGTCGGAAGTAAATGCAGTGTACGTCGGAAGTGAGAAAAAGTATAACTCGGCTGTCTTAGTCAGCAGTAAATTGACTCGAATTCAAACTTCGGCTTGAGACTGAGTTTCGATTATGGCGTCTACGGATGTTACGGCCGAACTTGTAGAGAACGCTCTACAGAATGAAAACGTTGATTTGTTAAAGAGGATCTGTTGTGATTTGACAAAGAAACTCCAATCGTGTGATTTTCTCGTGGGTCAAGTGGCAAGACATTGTACCGGGATTTTGACGCGGAGTCATATTCCTCAATCCTCAGTGTGCAAGAGCTGTTAATGGAAAGAAAGTTGTATTGCTTTTAATAAAGTGAGTGGAAACTATCTTAGCTTTAGTAGTTTAGTTCCAAAAACTTGTGTAACCTTGAAAAGCGTAAATTATTTAAATTAGATAAGATAGGTGATGTGTATTTATATGTTCGACTATAGAGTATTTATGAATAATACATCATAATTATTGAGATAATGAGATGTGTTCAGCCAACCATCGCCAATTTTTACTTCAATAATCTGATCAACAGCGTTAAATATTGAATTCCAATACCTCTTCTCGAACAGTCTACTGTTTATTTTTTCTTTAATATTCGATTGGTTTGGATTGTGTTTTGACTTTGTATCTGGCTTTTAAATATAGATCTCCTAGTATAGATTCTAGATGTTCTGCAAATCAGCTTGTTAAAAAAGAAGCTATTTTAAACTGTTGTGATAACACATGATCTTGATCTAGTTTCTTATGTATTCTTGGTTTGGCTTCTGTTACAAACAGAAATATTTTTTGTTATTACCCTGACTGTGGGGAACAGAAATTTAAATTACTTTTTAATTGTAAAGTAGAACCGTGTCCACCTTTGAGAGGTATGTCAGATGTACATATCCTATTTTGTTTTCAAGGCATTGTTGAATCAGGTAACGTATTTCAACCATATCATTTTGTCCCTCTCATGTTTTATGCTGAGCCAACAGGAGGAGAAAAAAGGATGTTTCACAAAAATCTCCTCCAACCTGTCAGTCTAAATAAAATTCCAGTGGAAATTTGGTTCAATCTAAAATTTATTTTCCTTTTATAACTACACCAGACCCCAAACCTTGCCATACTATCAAACACACCAATTGCTTTTGTTCCATCGTCAGAATTAAGTGGCAAAACAGCTGCAAAACAGCTGCAACCAACTCACCTGCTCCTTCTGCAACCACTTCACCATCCACAAGTTCAACTATCACTACCAGCACTTCCCAAATAAATTTTATTCATGAGTATGATATTGCTACTTATAGAGAGAAAGCCAAAGGTACGACCGATTTGGAAATTGATGTTCTAAATTCTAATAAAAAATGTGTTCAATTATAAAACATCCTACATGGTCTATTTTTCTCTTCTCAAAACTCTTTCGCTTTAGGCGAGTAACTGGCACCTCAAAACCAGACAGCTCGGGGTAGATAAGGGGTAGAATAAAGTAATAGATAGTTAATATGACCAGGATGATGTAGAGAGTGAGCTCTCTATGTCCATGAAATGTCCTACATGGTCCATTTTTCTCTTCTCATAACTCTTTCTCTTTAGGCGAGTATCTGGCGCCTCAAAACCAGACAGCTCAGGGTAGATAAGGGGTAAACTATTTGGTAGTTATATACATACATCAAGTGTCTTTCAGCTTGATAAGTTAAAGGAAAACTAATTAGTTACTCAAGCTTTTGCAAACTCAGAATTAATATGACCAAGATGATGTGAGGCCACAGTGAGTGTGAGCTCCTCTCCGTCGGTACCCATGAAATGTCTTATATGGTCTATTTACTTTATTTCTTCTAATCAGAGAAGGAATTTGGCAGCTAAGGCTAGGTGTGGAGCCTTGGCTGTCCATGTCTAGGCATGCTGATGAGCTCTGACAGAGCGAAACAGTCCAAAACAAGCTCTCCAATAACGATTGAAAAAAGTGCAAAAGCATTTTTTTTTTAAATAAATCGCAAAATGTGGCCATAAAAACGCAAATTAGCACTGTAAGATTTTTCTAAAAAAATCTTGTCAGAATGCAGGAAATGCCATTTCAGAGCCAAATTTTAAAAAAATTCCGGGGGCGCATGCCCCCGCACCCCCCTAGATTGCGCAATTTCCGTGTTTTGACGTACACTGAAAAATTCCTAGATCCGCCCCTGTATTAGCTTACCACACTCATCAGGTGAGTATTGCGACTGGTGTTACAAAGCGGAAACTTGATATTGTATTGATCTACAAGACGGATTAATTTATGACGTTATGTGAAGTTGCGGTGCATATTAATTAGCTAATACAGTAGTTGCACAGTAAATGTTTTTTTCTATGCCTGCAAGTTGATATAAGTTCGTTTCTGCTGTTGAGTGAACATAATTCGGGGTGACAAATAATTATAAATTTTTCATAAAGGCATAAGTTACAACGTTTTGTTAAATTAGAGTAGGGTTTGCATCGCTTGATTATGTTCCATTTGATTGAGTATTGCGTATTTGATTCTTTTAAAGTCCAGATGTGCTTGCTTAGTTCAGTGGCAGATTTACGTTTTGAATTTCTGAAAGAGCTTGTATGATTTAAGTATCTGGTTTTAAAAGTGCCTTCAGAATTACCATCAACCTCAGAATTACCATCGAAGCAAACAAGAAATCCGTCGACGTCTTAGACATCACATTAGACGTACGATCCGAAACGTTTAAGCCATTTAATAAACCAAACAACGTCCCTCAATACGTCAACCACCAAAGCAACCACCCGCCATCCATTATCCGCAGCATACCAGAATCCATCAACAGAAGACTCTCCAACATCTCATCCGACAGACAATCCTTCGACTCAGCAACCCCACCATACCAAGAAGCCCTGAAGAAAAGCGGGTACGAGTACCAACTCAATTACAAACCCGAACCAACAAAACCGAAACGCCCGAGATCCAGAAACATCACATGGTTTAATCCACCTTACAGTGCCAACGTCGCCACAAACATCGGCCACATATTCTTGCGTACGATCAACGAATGCTTCCCCGCCGGCCATCCTTTGCGGAAAATATTCAATAGAAATACCGTAAAATTAAGCTATAGCTGCATGCCTAATATAGACAACATAATTTCATCCCACAATAAATTCGAACTCAACAAAGTCAAAGAAACCCAAAATAACCCAACCATTATCCCCACCACCAAGGAATGCAATTGCCGCCAACAAAACAACTGCCCGCTTTCTGGTAAATGCCTAACCGAAGGAATAGTCTACCAAGCTACAGTCACAACAGAAGACAACACAAAAGAAGAAACTTATGTAGGCCTAACTGAAGGCACTTTTAAAACCAGATACTTAAATCATACAAGCTCTTTCAGAAATTCAAAACGTAAATCTGCCACTGAACTAAGCAAGCACATCTGGACTTTAAAAGAATCAAATACGCAATACTCAATCAAATGGAACATAATCAAGCGATGCAAATTAAACAGGGGCCGATCTAGCCCAAAATCTGACCGTGGCTCATCTGGGAGGGGGGTAGGGGGGGATTCTCCCCCGGAAAATTTGAAATACTAGAACCTCTAAAACGCTATTTCCTGCATTTTGAGAACACTTTTCAGAAGAAAAAACTGAAAAAAATGCTGTGCCTTTCACAAAAATAATTGCCTTTTGCACCTCATTTTGCTTGAACGAAAGTCCAATATTTTGTTCAAGCTTGTAATGAAGCTCGAATTTTCTGCATATATACATGTACTTCCAAAACAGTGAAATCACATTCTACATTTTTTTGCTGAAAATCCACCAATATTTATTTCTTTGATGTAGTTCGTTTTGTAAAACAAGATGAACTAGTGTTGTACCATAGGTATTGTAAATATGTAACATATTTATATCTAGTAGTACTATGAAGCAGTTTATGAAATAAATACACAATACTGAAGAATTAATTAACTAACTAGTGTACTGTAGTTTACACCTGCAATACATCTCAAAGATAAATGTTACTCACTCATCACTGTACTGTACTTTCCACTTGAAGTAACATAAAACAGGGTTTGAACAAGATGGATACTTTGCAAATTATTTTCTTTATTCAAGATACATGTAGTAAAACTAACTTGTAAGGTTCATGTACAGGAATGGACTGGAAACTCAAGTATTGTATTAACTATGGTTCAGCAAAATAGGAATGAAAAACAGTTCAAAAATCATCTTTGTTTAGCACCAAAATGGTGGTTAAGAAGGTTAGATAGTTCAATATCATCTTGGTGGAACAGCAAAATAGTAGATACTGTAGGAGTTAAACAGTTCAAAAAGTTCAGCAAAAATGGTGGTTAAGATGAGAAGGTTAATTAGTTCAAAATCATCTTGGTGGAGCAGCAACATAGTAGTTGAAAAAGTTAAACAGTTCAATATCATCTTGGTGGAGCAACAAAACATTAGTCAGGAAGGTTAAACAGTTCAACATCATCTTGGTGGAGCAGCAAAATAGTATACAAGAATGTTAATTACAGTAGTTCAAAATCATATTGGTGGAGCAACAAAATTGTTGTAGTCAGGAAGGTTAATTAATTCAATATCATTTTGGTGGAGCAACAAAACAGTAAGGAAGGTTAAAATGTTCAACCTTACATAATCTTGGTGGAAGGTTAAACAGGCCCATTACAGTAACCCAGCATATATTTTGACAAAAGCCATTATAATGAGTAAAACACGAGTTAAATCATATATTTATATATTTAAAGTTCTAATGTTTTGTTGTTATCACAACATCTTCAGAGAAAATAAAAAATAATATAAATATTATAATATAATATATAATATTATTATGATTGTTTTACTCATTAGAGTGGCACGGCTTTTGTCAAAATATTATGCTGCACTTAGATATTTATCCTATGAGTACGATTCCCATATATATATATATATATTAGGTGAATAGACCAAAACATGGACAATATCCCAATAAGTAAGAGTGCTCGATACAAAATTTGTAGAGCTAGTTATAAAGTATATGTACAGATGCCGTAACACTGTGTTTCATGGCTGTGGCAATCATCAGACGACTCTCATATACTTTATAGTTTATATATATATATATATATATTTATTTATAGTGTATATATATTTATAGTGTATATATATTTATAGTGTATATATATTATACATGTATATAATTTTAGTTGGTCATTCTTAATTGAAGATTAAGAATATTGAAGTTTGCATTCTTGTATATGGTGATAGCCTTTTACAGTTTATTGTTTGTCTGAAGCATATTTTCCATAGAACAGATAATGCAACAATCACATTCTGTATTAAATTTATGTTGTAGCATAGGCTGTACAGCATAGTAGCTTAAAATCATATTCAATTGAACGACTTGCTCACTAACATCCACATCAACATGGCTAATCACTATTTGAATCATCATCTTTTAGAGGTCAACATAAATCAAATCTAATACTGATACAGAATAACAGAGCTCGAATAATAATTTAAGTGCATTTCTGTTGGGTATGTGAATTAAGGGCAAATTTTAGACATGGGGATAACTCAGTGACAACACCGGTTGTTCAAAAGAACAAAAGTCAGTTCGGTTTAACTCTGCCTACTAGGCCGACTAAAACCAGCACCAGTGCCAGATGATTTGCTTACAAAATGCAAACCCTATACAGTATAGGGTGATAAAATAATATGCACATTGACAATTTTTAATTTTAATTATAATATTGGTAGAGTAGGAGACATCAATAAAACAAAATATTTTTATAATATTTTAGGTAATAATTTAAGATATATTAACCTAACTGATAGAATAATATTTATTAAGCATATAGACTATAAAATATTATTAATTAAGGCTCTGAGCCTCTGATCTATTGGCTGGGCACTTGACAAGTCGAAGGGATGGATTAATCTGTTATATTACAAGCTTTTATACAAGAGTAAACCTCCATCCACAAATTAAATTGACTATAAACACCAGTCTAAACAGATTTAACTATTGTGATATTGGTTTATACAGTTAGCCCCTGGCGATTTTGGTGAAGGGAAAAGCAAATCCCACAACTTGATCTATTTTGTTTACGTTTGTTCGACTTAGCTAGGCTATACTATTTACATAAATTCTGGCATAAATACATAAATATTAATCTCGACTAACCTCACTGGACGGCGATGGCCAGACCTCGACTTTTAGAAACTGAATGCGCGAGAATTCACTCGAACAAACTGAAACAGATAATTAATCGTGCTCGGGATGCACTCGATTTCTCTCCTCGAAAATCATTCCTTCGCATTTCTTTCGTAAGGAAACCAACTTCTCTTGATTTCCTGTGACTCATCACTTGATATTCAATGTAGCTCTGGCAGTCCCTGCGCCGAACAGACAAGAGCGTTCGACTTAGCTGACGTGCAGTGCCGACCAGAGCCGATCGAGCAAATATGCCAGTGCTTCCACAATCGAAATCCAGATTTCCTTTTTTTTGTCTGAAATTTCCTGATATTTCCTGATTTTTAAGACATTATCACGTGATATCATTTCCCAATTATCGGGTCAAATCTATGGTCAAATCAAATGAGCCTGCTCGCAGGCTGTGTGAAAATTAGAAAATATGTAACGAAATTACCAAAAAAGATGAAATAGTCAAATAGCGCTAACATAAAAATTATCATATTAACTGACCATGCCTGCCTAAGATATCAAATATTTACACATTCCACCTCAATCTCCTTAGATTTTTTTATATTTCCTGATTTTCCTGAGATTTCCTGAGATTCTAACTCATCCTGAAAATTTCCTTTTGAAGTCAGGATTTCCTAAAATCAGGAAATTTCCTGCAAAGTGGAAACACTGAAATATGCATTGCGGTATTACGCAAGAGTGGCTGAGGGTGGCTCCCGCCAAAATTCTGACACTCTTTACGCTGATTCTGGCTCTCTGATTGGCTTGCACCCCTTCTACCGTCCGCTGACCGTGGCGGAATTTAACAGAATCTTACGCTGACCGTGGCGGAATTTAGCAGAACTCGTTTCTCGAACTTCTCGCGCGAATCAGACCACGCTCGCAAACTTGTCGGTAACAATCGCAACATCTTCGACCTATCAGCTGTCTGGTACGATTGCTGGCGCAATAGACGTGTGTGAAACGGGAAAATTCAATTTCAGCTAATCTCCACGGCTATTTAAGATCTGAATAGTGTTTTCATTGTGGCTAGCTTCATTCTTACTCTCTTGAACTTTTAATAACTAATGATTTATTTTCAATTAAACTTAAATTCGAATTTTTAATTAGGAAAATCTGACCGTGGCTCTAGCCACGCTCGCACCCCTCTGGATCCGCCCCTTAACCCTACTCTAATTTAACAAAACGTTGTAACTTATGCCTTTATGAAAAATTTATAATTATTTGTCACCCCGAATTATGTTCACTCAACAGCAGAAACGAACTTATATCAACTTGCAGGCATAGAAAAAAACATTTACTGTGCAACTACTGTATTAGCTAATTAATATGCACCGCAACTTCACATAACGTCATAAATTAATCCGTCTTGTAGATCAATACAATATCAAGTTTCCGCTTTGTAACACCAGTCGCAATACTCACCTGATGAGTGTGGTAAGCTAATATAGCTTTCCATACGAAACAGATCTGTCGTGAAATAAAGTTTAAATGAAGTAACCAAAGTTCGTCTCTTTTGTTCTTACTATTCTGCTCTACTTAGGTATTGAGCACTCTACCTGATATGATTTTGAACCTGACACTTATCTATATATATATATATATAACTAATGATAAACAGAAAGGAAAAATTAAGATCCTAACATATGCACTACAGTTCTGTTTCGAGAGAACCGACGGGTCCTCTCTCGTCAGGTGCGTAGTTACACCAGCTATAACAAAGGTTCTTTATATAAACTGATCGTGACGTAATAAATTATAAAAGGATAAAAGATTCATGAATTCTTAAGTAAATATCTATTTGCATGCCGGCATGCGCTAGCTAATTCGTTTCTTTTGTTTAAAGTACAGGTGTTCGGTTTACATATGATAAAATATTTCTCTGTAGGCACAAATTACATTTTTTAGTTATGTTAGAATAAGGGGTAGCGCGGCTCAATGAAAAACCGATGTTACTATCCTTTAGTGACCAAATGTATTTACTCAGTTCCGTTGCGTTTCTTTTGTTCTTGTCCCTAAATGAGGCCGTGTGGTTGCGGAATCTTGTTTTGAATTGGTCGCCGGTAAGGCCGAAATACGTTTCTTATCCCTTGACGCTTTCTACAATGGCATTGTAAATCACATTTTGGGTCAGGCATTTTCCGTTCATAGGGCAACTGGGTTTGGATCAACAGTTGCATGACCTTTCTGATGTTTGCGAGCTTTTCCCGAGGATGGATTTGTTGTGGGCACTAATTTTTCTTTCTAAATTAGGCATATTGGTCCTGGGTTGCTGCTTCTTTGTCTCGTTGCCTGTTCGTTGGCTGTTTCGAATTTTAGTTGGTATTCATAACCACTTTTTCGTAACGCGCGTTGGTATGCAGGTGATGCTTTATCGAATGATTCTTTATTTGACGAGATTTCATTGAGCCTTTTGTTGATTGCTAATGGAATATTCTTTATGATGGATGGCGGGTGGTTGCTTTCGTGGTGCACATAAAGTGGTGTGTTATTGGGCTTTGAATATGGTTCGTACGTGCCTTTATTCAGGTCTAGGGTAACAGCGAGGAAATTTACGATTTTTTTATTGGCTTCTATTGTTATTTTTAGGCCATTGTCTGCGAACACTTTGCAGATATGCTTCTGCATTATTTCGATCTGCCGTGGTGTTTCTCGAAATGCACCTAGGCCATCATCTCTGTACAGACCGACTTGTTTTTTGATGTTTTCAGGTAGTTGGCACAAAAGATACGAACCCACTAATTCACAAGTTTCTGCGCCATCGAAGGAGCCCATTGTTACATCAAAATTTGGCGAATTCTTATAAAGCTGCAAACTTTAGTGCGTTATTCAGGAGCTCGCATGAAATGGACGGGTAGAAATTTACAATATCAAAAGCAATGAATGAGCATTGTTCTTTGGTTGGAATGCTGTTAAACCAATCGAGTGTAGCCTTTGTATTTTTCCATTGCAGGACAGCGGTCTTATTGATGATGGACTTGTTTATCTTGTCAAGGATTCGCTTGCTTATTTTGCCTATTTCTGTCTTAGTTGGATTTATTAGGCGGCATGTGGGGTTATTCTGGAAGTTGTCCTTATGATCTTTAAGGGAGATGAAGGAGTTTTTACGAGCCAGTACTTCGACTCTTTCGGCTATAGGAGCTTGTGGGCGATGGTTTTTGCTTGGATGTTAATGTGGTTTTCTGTGTTTACAGGGGCTTTCTTGTACTTTTTCTCTATGTTTTTCTTCAGTAGTGATTTATAGTCGTCGGCGCTCATCTTATAGTAGTTCGTGGTTTTATCGGTACATATACATTGTTGTCTTCGTTGATGGTTTCGGTATATCTGGATAGATTCTTTTGGAACTCCGAGAGGCGAGATGGTCTGAATTCGATGTTTCGGATTAAAGCAGTCATCTTGGCTTCGAATTCGTTAAGCTCGGGTATTTGTGGCGGTGTTTTCTTTGAGTTAAACCCATAGTTTCGTGCTGGTCTTTCGTGCGCATTCTCTTGGTGAAACAGTTATCTCAATATTAGGCGCACGTGACCACACGTCATAAATCCTCTACGTGTGCAATGAATTATACGCATGAAGATTACGATTTTACTGGCATTGTTTCAAAACGTGGTAACAAACGGACCAAGTGAATTCAGATTATGTTTCATACTAGCGGGCCTGCGTGCAGACCCAACACGATCCCAACTTCGATCTGCCAGTACAATCAAATATCTCTTGTTCACTCTGTTTATGCCATGCACAATTATCGATGTTCTATCCCATGCACGCGGGGGGTTGATTTTGACAGCAACATATTGTTTTTATGTTTTCTCGACACTCGTTCAACTTCAGTCCTATTTCCAAGAGGTAGGGGAATTCTGTATATTTCTCGCAGCCACATAATTAATATATGTTTGCCTGTACAGTAGCTGCGCAATTTCTATCTAGATTAGCTAAAAATTGTAAAGAAAAGCTGACATTGATTGGGTCAAGCTATTTCAGATGCCTCGCCGCACCTCTCCGCCAGTGAAGACTGAAACTAAGTAATGATTGCTAATCCAACCGCATAAAGTTTTTAATACTAACCCTAACCCTAATTGTAATACTAACCCTGACAAAGCAAAGAAATAAAAAATAACGAAGAAAAATAAATAACAAAAATAACAAAACAGTTCCCAAACGAGAATCCAACCCTACAGTACCTTCCTGCACCACAATCCAACACACTAACCACCACACTGTCAAGCAAACTAAAAACAATACTGTAGGTACGCTCAGGCGTACATGTATCTGCGCTAATAATTTTAAAATTGGAAGCGTATGCATATAAAGAAATACATGTTCATAATTCCTCTGGAGTCTTGAAATATGACCTAGTATTGTGCATAGAGCTATAAGTGCATGACTAGAAGTTAGAAGTTACTATCGCAAGGGAAGTGCTGCCTCGAAATCCAAGGCAGTAATGATATTGTGCAAAATTGGAAAAATAAGTAGTGGGCTTATTGAAGTCAAAGTCGCAGCGGAGGTAGTACAGCCTCGTACGCATGCAGTTATGGTTTAGGTAAGACAAGAGCAGTGAGTTCTACATATATATGGAGCTCACAATGAGCTTGCTGGACCATAGGTACTCTAGGGCACTCTGGGGTATGTTAGACATCCAGGGCCCCATGCACATGCTGCACATCTGCCCCCCCCCCCCCTGTTGACCCCCTTGTGTAGTAACCGTTCTCAACATCTATTCACAATATAGTAGTTCATGAACATGTGTAATATTAAACAGATGTAAGTTGAACAGTTGCATAAAAATGCAGTTGAACATAAAGATAAAATAGTTGTATAACATAGTTCTCTGTACAAGGCTTGCATAAAAATGCAGTTCAATATGAACACAAAAAGTTGACATTATAACAGTTGATAAAGTAAGTTAATCAGAATTTGTTTCTTGCATAAAAATACAGTTCAATATATTCTGTCGCTTTATATCTCACAGCTGTGTATGAAGGACACGATTGTGCATTCTTCGGCAAGCTCAATAATCATAAGAAACAATGAACTCACACCAATATACACCTAACATAGAAGGTAAACCTTATTCACAAACAAATAATTTGATAATTGTGATAACCATGACGAGTTGGCCGGCTTCGCCCATGTCATGACAGTATCAGCATATTAACAGTGACAATTGACATCTCCCTATTAAATAGTGAGTTAAATACTAGTTGCCTTACCTTGACAAGAGAATCTTTCCTCACTGAAATCGAAATTAAAATTCGCAAGCACAACCAGGCTAAAGCACAGCTGCCAGAAGTTCAGCACTAAAGCAGAACACGTTATATGACGATTGACGAACGAAGCTCTTCAATTTTTTGTCCGAACTTGGGGACTTTTAAAAATATGGCAAAAAAATATTCCAGAAAAAGTACTTCTGAAACAAACTATATATTCTCGAACCAAGCTAACCAACATGACATATGACAATTGATAATCTGGTACTGTACTTTAATCTGGGCGCTGTTTGGCGGCACCAACTCAACAGTTGCCAATCACGTGCACATGCAAAACCAACTTCACGCGATTTCTCCACTCTAGATCTCCAGCGGAGGATAAAAGCGGAGGAACAAAAAGTAACGAAGTTAAAAAGTAATTATTTAACAAAAAATTTACTTCGTTACAAGTAAAAAGTATTTGTTGAAAAATATACTTCGTTACAAGTAAATACTAAATTTTTTTACTTATACAGTAAGTAAGGTGACGAAGTAAATTTACTTCGTTACAGGCGAACACTGGTATCATGGCCCTCGTAACTAAAGAGATTTTATTTTGTTTACAATGATGCCGTTTGGCGAGTTCCGAACATTTGATTCGGATAGTTTTCGCATCCGGCGATTATACGAACATCTACGAGTTACGTCATAAAACGTCATAAAACTGTGGACATACAAACAAACATATATCATTGAAAATCGAGCGTGATTTTAACAGCAACCCGTGTCAAGATTAGTGAGACGTGATACATTGTAAAACGATGAGCAGTGTACATTTGTAAACATTACGGCCCGAGAGTTATGCCTCAGATTTGCGAATCTGAGAATTAATGAACACTTTAAGCCAGTTAAAAACTAAAAAATCATCAGGTATTGATGGTATCAGTGTGAAGCTATTAAAAGACGCTGGTGAAACTATTACTGAGTCGCTATTGCGCATTTATAATCTGTCACTTCAGACAGCAATCTTCCCTGAGGACTGGAAATTAGCTAAAGTTTCGCCAATCTTCAAGGAAGGAGATAAAACTGATTGTGGTAACTATCGACCAATTTCGGTAATCTCTGTTGTCGCTAAACTTTTTGAGAAATTGGTATGCAAACAGCTAAGATTATTTATGACTGAAAATAATATCCTCGTTGAACAGCAGTCTGGTTTCCGGTTACAACATTCTACCGAAACTACGTTGCTTAGTTCTACGAATGAATGGCTATACAACATGGATAAAGGTATGATTAGCGGTGTCCTGTTTTTAGATCTCAAAAAAGCATTCGATACTGTTAATCATGAGATCCTTATCTCAAAACTTGAATTTTATGGTATAAGAGGGAACACTCTCGAATGGTTTAAGTCCTATATCGGGAACAGAAAACAAATTTGTGTAATAAACGGCAGATCATCCGATACAGGGGAAATTGGTTGTGGAGTACCACAAGGATCTAACCTTGGTCCCATCCTTTTTCTCCTGTATATAAATGATTTACCGAATTGTTTGGAAAAAACTGAGGCGACTTTATTCGCAGATGATACGAATCTCACTTGTAAAGGTAATAATTCCTATGAGATACAAAATAAACTTAATAATGATCTCGATAATGTTCACCAGTGGCTTATGGCAAATAAACTCACACTCAATAAAACTAAAACCGAATTTATGATTATTGGCTCCAAATATCATCTGGCCTCAATTAACGAAAGCCCTGAAATAAGCATAGGGGGTGATAAAATCAAACAAGTCCCCCATAAGAAATCACTTGGTGTAACTCTTGATGAACAGCTGAAGTGGGGAAAACACAATGAAGTACAATGTAAGAAAATTTCGAAAAACATTGCTTTACTTCGAAGGGCAAAATCTTTTGTTCCCCAAAAAATTCTAATAAATATGTATAATGCTTTAGTGTTGCCTCACTTCACATATTGCTCAACTGTCTGGAACGATGGTTGTATTACTCATATTAATAAACTTTCAAAACTACAAAGGAGAGCGGCGCGTGTTATAACTGGTGATACTTACAATGTTCGTTCCACTGAAATTTTAGAAAAACTTGGTTGGATGTCAATTCACGAGATTCTAGGAAATCGTCAAACTTTGATGACATTTAGAGCATTGACATCGAAATTACCAAATTATCTTGTTGACTTATTTAATACTTGTGATAATGAAAATTACAATTTACGAAGTAATGGCACTAAACTTACTTTGGCAAAACCAAATACTAATTACCTTAAAAGAAGTTACTCATATAGGGCTGCAATTTCGTGGAACGAACTGTCCAATGAAGTAACTGACAATTATCAAAGTCTATCTATCTCGTCATTCAAACGACGACTTAAGAATCTTTCATAATTGAATAGCTGACGACTTGTAATATAATTGTGTATATTGACTTACATTTGTATTTTTATTTTAGTATTGTTTATTGATATATTTGTATAGTTAGGTTTATGATGTATTTATTTTTAACTATAATAGCACGGCCCTTTGAAAAACAGTTTTACTGAATAGGCTACCGTGTATAAAGAAATTTAATTAAAGATTAAAGATTAATCTGTTATCTTGATGATTAGCTTCTCCGCAGCCAACTGTTATCTTCTTTGACAACCCCGATCGGCCGTGAAACCCGCCGAGAACGCAAAGGCTTGCATGATAACATCTTTATATTAGAAATACGTATCCGCAATAACCCCTCGCCCGCCAGTTCTATCCCCAGACAGCGCACGCCGTCTATTTTCAGATCACAAATTGCAAAAGGCCATTTCGTCGTATATTTTGAATGTTATCTCGGCCAATATTTAACAGATTTTAATTCTGAAAACAGATTTGAAATTACCGAGTCTAAATACATAACATACGTGTCTATTATGTTACGTAAACTTGCAGACCCTTCGTAAAAAACTGTTTATGTACTTAGAAAATAATCGGCAGTCAGACGGCCGCTTTGTCGTATAGTACGTTATGTCGGTCAATATTTAACCGTTTTCAATTCTGAAAACAGATTTGGAATTAACGAATCTAAATACATAACATTCGTTCCTATTATATTACGTAAACGTGTATACCTTTCGTAAAAACCGGCTTATATACTTAGAAATTAATCGGCCATGTTTGTGCCGTTTGTCTCCCCAACGAATATTGACGTGTGCTGAACTTCGACTAGAAATCGTAAGCTGTCGTTTCTTGTCGTTTAAGCTTCGGTCATTGATTGGCTAACCGAGTTCTAACCGAGTTAACGCTAACAGCGCCCACGATTGAATCGCGATGACGGTGGTGATTACCAGAAGCTTATTTGCATCTTGTTAATAGATAACGTCATCATCGGTTCTCTGATGAAGACACTAGATTGGAGTGTCGAAACATTGGGTCATGGACAGTAACTTTTAAAGTTACGTTCAAAAAACTTTTTAAAGCCAGAGTAGAGTCAAACTATGTCCAAAGTTATAGATATTATCAATCGAAATTTTCACATTTTACAAAATGACCTGAGACATCAGCCATTGTACTTCCTCCTTAGAATTGTCAGAAACATTTTCATATCAGTAAAAACAAACAAAACATTGAATATAAAATTAACATTGAACAAACAAAACATTGAATATAAAACATTGAACAAACAAAACATTGAAAATATTTGGTTCATGTCATGAACCAGAACCAGTATTTGGTTCATTGTGATGAACCACATGTAGGTTTTTCAACCTACTGTACTGTACAGGTAAACCATATGGCATATCATCTGAATATCAATGTTTTAACATATTGAAGTTCTCTTCTTTCTCTTTTTCATATTATATCCAGTTCTTTTGAGAACTTAGCAACTTTCATAGTTTTTCTTATAGATGTTGGAACAAATCCCCATTGTTAGTGGTTTGCAAATACTTGTTCTTTAGGATTTAAAAATGCTCAAAAAATTATTGTGATTTATGTAATGATAAACAGAATACAACCTGCAAAGTGCATTGTGCAGTTTTATATTCATTCATTATGTTTCAATGTCTTTAGCTCACACTCTTCTAATGTACCTTACTCATTTGTTTAACAAAACAAAGCACTTGTGAATATAAGGTCTTATATACCAAGTGTCGCCTTGGGCAACAACGGCAATTTTGAGGCAACAAAACACACTGTTTCCCTCGGTAGCAGTAAGTAAGTGTTTAATGTCACAATTTCCTTCATGCAATAAATACTATATGTACAGTACTGTACTTACAGCTGTTGCATTGCCATCTCTATATTCAAGCCTTTTACTAACCTAAAATTTGTATTAAATGTTGTCAATAACTGCTACTGTATGGTATAAAAAAATGATTTTATTTAATATGAACACTCTTTGCTTTGGTATTTTTACTGAATATAGTATAACTTATTTTTTATCAAAACATAAACTAACTGCAAGGTCATGGCTCTTTAGTATTAGTATCAACCAACTAGTGGTCTATTACAAATTCGGCATTCTGATTGGCTGAGCTACTCACTGTCTATTGGTGATAGACGGTGAGTAGCGTTACCCAATCACAAACCTTCTTATGCTGGAATATTCCTATCCTGACCAATCAGAAGCCACGACATATTCACGCTGCACGGCCAAACCTGAAATCTAGTCCAAACATGGCGCCCGCTAAAATTTATATACGAGTGATGAAATCATGAAAACATTGGCCCGAAAGTAATGGCAAATTGTTCAGTTTGACATTTTCGAATAGGAAAACGAATTCGCTTATGCCTATGGAGTATATCTATACCAAATGTGAAGCAAAGTAATTACAAACTCGTTTTTTGTGAGCGATTGTTTATCATGTGCCATCGAGCAACTCTACATTTTGAATGGGAGACTTCTACAAACAAAAAGGTAAAACTATCTGAAAATTTGGAACAATGTTAGAAAGGTTGTTTATGGTTGATACTAAAACAATTAGACAACTCGCCCTCGTTGTCTATGAGCAGATAGTCAACTCGGGCTTCGCCCTCGTTGACTATCTGCTCATAGACAACTCGTTCTCGTTGTCTAATTGTTAAATAGTATACCGAAAAGGTAGAATGTGGAGAGGACTGGGACAGAGTTTGCTTTAATTTCGATAATTGTTACCAACACCAAAACAACAAAGATCCTAACCGTAACCCTAACCCCTAACGAGTTTTCTAACCCTAACTCTTAGAAAACTTGTTAGGCGGGGGTTAGGGTGAGGATCTTTGTTGTTTTCGGGTTGGTTCCAGTAATCTCTCCACATTTCAACCTTTTGGGTATACTAAAGAGACACAACCGTAACTGCAACCTCTAGGGGGTGGGGGGTTCATGCTCCCCTGGAAATTTTTTGAAAACTACAGTATAGAGTCTCTGAAATGGTATTTTTACTGACTATATACTGTAAATGATAGTGCTGACTTTAAAATTTCAATTTAGTGAAAGACTAAGTATCCATCCATGAATTTTTTTGGTAGATATAATGATAACTTTTTATAGTATCAACCCAAGTATAACATTATTATATCAATCCAAGTCAGTTTGTCGCGTGTGCTTATATTGTTATGCTTAACATGATGCTAAACATTCTAATATTCCAGACTACAAATAACTATTTGACTTGTTCATTACGAATTTAAAAACTCTGGAAATACGTTAACATTTCTTACATGTCTAATGTCTTACCTCCTGTAAATAATCTCGGACTGAAAGATCCGCCATATTTATTTGCGTAGTACTTAGTGTAATAAGAAATGTACTGAGTTAACTACTTCATGTATGCCTACATAAAATACAACCTCGTACCCAGGGTCTTACATCCGCTTGCATAAAACAAAGCATATTCCCAGATATTTAAAAAATATTAAATTATGATCACATTCTGAAAACCCAAGATTCGAGACAATAACAAGACGAGACTATTGTGAAATTGTAATTCTTCGACTTTATTTCAAAGTCATCTTCGACGAAAATTCCTAGGTCTATATATAATAGTGGGATGACATCTTGATGATCTAGCTATTAATATTTACATGTTATCATGTTAATTATATTAACTATTGCCTAGCGGGCGTCTTGTTACATAAAAATCACGTCTTATTTATTTTAATGATTTCGAGTTTTCATCCTCCAGTAACAATCTAAGGGAGCACCCTCCCCAAAAAATATGAGAATATTTTGAGAATATTTTCATGCCCCTCTAAAAAGTTCGCGAAAAATTTCGTATCCCTCAAACTTGAAACTACTCTCTTGTAATAAAAGTTGTTCCTCCAGTGTTGGATTGTTAAATACCATGACGTTTTTATATCGTAATATATATTGATGGCGGTCGATGGCATCTTCCTGTCTCAAAAGACAGTGGAACACTGCGTCATGGATTGCTGTAACTGAACAGTCCAACTCTAGGTCGGCAGGCTTTGTTACATTTGATGCAGGTAATTAAGTCAGTCCTGGACTCTGAAGGAGCTGCCGCTTCCTGCCGTCTCCGCATTCTTTTTTCTAATTCCCACATCCCCTCTCTCATCCCCTCGCTCCTCTTAACTCTGCCTTTACCGTCAGTCCAGTTTCTGCAGTCAGCAACAATATACTCCTAACCTGTTAGATCAATGTCACCCGCCTTTATACCTCTCTTGCATACGTCTGTGTGGCGTAGAGTCGGTCTTCCCGTATGTCGTGCCCCAGGGCCTTTTTTAAGGATTTTCCCGTGGGGGGGCATTTTCATAAAAGGGACCTTCGTGGCTTCGTGGCCAAAATATTTGTATACTGTTTCTGAGGCAGGCTTTTTCGTTTATATATATATATATATATTTGTCTGCCATTTTATTTAAAAATATTTTTTCTTCAATTCATGATCAGTGAGGGATCCAGGGTTTTTCGAAAGGGCTAACGGTAATCTACTAGGCGGGTCTGGGGGCACCCCCTCCCCCTTGACATGGTGAAAAACTGAAAACACTAGCTTGTTTGCGGGATTTTATAGCGGGGGATGCGCGCCGCGTAGGTGAACATAATAATTTAAGTATGTCTAATTTGTTAATTAAGGGCTAAAACTTACTTTCCATTTGTTTAATTTTTATTCCTTGCTTATTTGTTGATTAAATTTAAGAAAAATGGACTTTTCCTGGGGGGGGGATTGATTAGTGGGGGGGAGGGCACAAGTGGGGACTGGGGGGCATTTCCCCCCCAGCTTATATGTTAAAAAAGGCCCTGTCGTTACCTAGACACAAGCTCTGACCATCAAGCATCTCCTCGGAGATTCAGCTAGCCTGCATTCGTCTGATGTGGCCGAGCCAGCACAAGCGTCACTGGGTGAATGTATTGGGGTATTGATGGCACAGTGGTTAGTGCATGTGCCTTTCACTTCTGTGACCAGGTTTCTATTCCTGCACAATGCAGTTATCTATTTCTTAAAACCTTGGTCGAATGTGAGAAGGGTGCTTCCAGTTTGACTCTACCAAACACCACAGGTTTTCTCCGGGTACTCCGGTTTGATCCTCCTGTAGTAACACTGGACCATATTAAGGGATGGCCCTCACTGGACCTCTAGTGATAAAAGTTAGATTTAGCTGATTGAGTTATGCAGTATAAATATGAGTTAATAAATTATAAACGTTTGTAGGGTTACACCATGTTTTTAATTTTAACTTTTGAGCTTCCGACCCACGTACTTGGGTCGTCTTCAGAGAAGTAATCAGAGCAAAGGACTGTCTTGTTTGGGACGTGGTCTTATCATGAGATACCCAAAATTCTTCTAAGGTTAGTACGCAGGTGGAAGTTTAGTCTGCGCACTGCAATGTAGATGGTCCATTTATCGCTACCAAATTTATAGTAAAGCAGTTTGCTAAGCATAAATGTTTTATAATATTCTCTGGATAAATTGGTCAGCTAAACATTGTTAAAAGCAACTACATTAAATGTTGTCTTTTTTCCGTACCCCTCCAAGGATAATTTATAATTTTTCGTATCCCTCTAAAATTACATAATTTATTTTTATGCTTCCTTAAATGTCCTCTAAACCCTAGTAGATAATTTATGACTGGTCCCTAATTTTTACAGCAGACATTTAGTCTCTTTAGTAAAAAAGTTGAGTGTTATGTAGGCAGTGTTTTAGATATGTGGCAAAGTGAAAAGGTGGTGAACTGCCAAGATTTTTATGAACGAAATACTATCGTTTCGAGCGGAGCCCTTTCCTCAAAACGTCAGCATTTCGTTCCTAAAATCTCCGCAGTTCACCACCTTTTTGTTTTGCTACCAAAACGTTGCCTACGCAGCACTCTGTTTCATGGTAGATTTTGAACGTTATCTCGGTCAATATTTACTGAAAACAGATTTGGAATTACCGAGTCCAAGTATGTATACTTTTGGCATTCATAACTTATAACTTGACATTTATTAGTCTCATTGAAATCGCGGACCAATCTTAAGTGCCCCTAGATTAATCCGGCCCTGTTACGAGAGTGGTCGCATAATTAAAGTGCTACTGAGATAAAAAATTCGTCTATCCAATTTTGATTTTATCTTGTAGTATTTTAAGTATTTTGAAAACGAAACAGAATGACTTGCTCGGTTTCTCAAAACCTCATTTCGTTCAAGAGATATTCAGGTTTTTAAAACATGCAAATTAGATGCCGTATGACGTCATTTTCTCACATAGACAAAATAAAATTCACAAAATGAGAAATTGAACCTTTGCACATGTATACTGTGCGTAGTATGCTGTTGCCATGGAGATCCTCTTACATTTGTAAAACAAAAATTGTTTATTTCTCCTCTATCAAACAATTACGCTTACTGCAGTGCATAGATTGGATATTGGATAGACGAATTTTGAATCCATCTCATGAGTAGCACCAACGGCACTGGATCTTCTAGCGTGGCTGCATTTTTTCCCAAAGGCAAGCACTGCATGAAAATATATGAAATATTACATAAGATGTTCTTTCTCAATTAATTTGTGCAAAAACGTCAACAATGTAACGAGTTCCGGTAGTTTTATTGCTAAATTATAATTTTAAAAACTTAACAGATGCGACTTGACTGAACACTGGGAAACTGAATGTTTCAAAAGACATGGTCGATGCCATACCTTTCCGGCCTTAAGTTTACGGCAATATGTTCGACGGTGGCGGATAGCGTTACGATTCAGGACCTCCCTGAAATCTCAGTCTCGAAAGCGCATACGCGAAAACTGTTGATGAGATTTGTCAAGTCAGACAATACTTCATCCATAACCTGCACGAGGCTGTTTTTCTACTGGTTCTACTGAAATTCTAATTAATTAACATATACGATGAGGATGGAACAAATATTAATAATTTGTTTACAAAAATCTCGCACGTTAACTCGAATAATATTTCACAACCGAACTCCAAACGGTTTCACGTATGAATTGGAAGTGATTATATGTATGTATGTGATGTATTTAAAAGATGAAACTGACAAAATGCACGAGTATTGAGCAAACGTCCCTGTTCACTCGACAGCCTAAAGGAAAAGCATGAAAAGAAAGCACAAGTTTTCGGCGCATTGTATTGCGCTTGGTTGTTCCACGCATATCTAATAGTCCGACCACAATGCAATGCAATACGCTTAAACAATATTTGAAAAAAGCGCAACTACGTTATTTATTTTAACCTGTGTTCCTTCAAAATTCCATCAAAAAATCCTTCAAAATATCCTTTTGGAAGGAAAAGCTTACTATCGCAAAGCACCCTGGGATAGTCAGCGCCCCTCCGAGCATTCTGACATCATTTGTTTTGAAAAATAATATAGAGCGAGACTGGAATTAAAAGATCGAGATCAAGGTCTCAAGTTAATAAAGAGGACTTTTATCTAACAAAAATTAGCAGTATTTTCCTATATGGAATTGGAAGTTCAATCACAGGCGATGATAAGGATATAAGCTTACAGTTCCATAACGTCTTTTTACAGCTGGTCTCATTTTATATTTGCTCTAGCTTCGACTCAAGGATATTTAAACAGTCATCGTCTTGTGTTTCTTGGGAAATTTGCCGTATGACATGAGAATAAGTATGCTATCACGGTAAACCTGAACTGGGAAGCCATTCTGCTTCGTAAGAACTATTTTATAAACTTGGAAATCATTAACTTACTGACTTCAGAAAACGGTCAAATGAGATGTCAAAAATTTATGCCAACAATATGGTCATACAGAAGGCGAATACTTCAACCGTGGCTTGATAAAAGCTTTTTCATTTACTTGTTCTACTTCGTTGTTTTCCTGGTTGATATTTCAGTAATTGTGGAGTGTAATTCGAACGTGTGCCATGTAGGAGTAGATGCAAGCTGCACTTGTAACAACAGTAACATTAAAGCCGTACAATGCCTCATGACTATTAAGGAAGTGACTGATTCTTGCAGCAGAAAGGTGTCGGCTCGTAAAAGTTATAGACTATTTTGCGAAGTGATGTCTCAATTTGATTGCACAACCATATATTCTGTGAAATGGAACTGTACAGATTGCTTGGTAGGTTGACCGCTTTTGTATTCAGCACGTCCAGTATTATATATTGGTTTAGTTTTAGTTTCACTTTGTTTTAGGGGTTGCTATTAATAGCTCAAAATGCGCACAAACAAACCAAATTTGACTCACAAATGATTGCCATTGAGCTATTTTTCTTTTGTTGTGGCTGCAATAATTATGGGTAAATGCGGACAACAGCACTGCAAATCATTTTTGTAACCGCCGGTCATGATGATCAGAAGAAATCTAATTCTGGTGGTCAAACAGCAAATCCTGCCAGTCATTTATTTTACTGTTCAGTTTGTTTCTTCGATGTTTATTACACTAGAACGTTTGACAATTCTTCATTCATGTTTCCTTTTGAATCACTATAACATTATAAAGAGACCATGGTGTTAGCTGCAGCTGATTTCATTACACTTGGTGAGCTGTCCGTACTGTAGAATTTCACAGGTTAAACAAAAAACCGAGTATAAAAAATATTTGACCGGTCACAATGATCATTGAAAACAAAAATTCGACTGTCAAAGGACAAATATCGGTTGACCGGCCACTATTTGCAGCGCTGGGACAAACATGGGTACTGATGTCATCTCAACAAAGTGCTATTGCAGGGTGGTGCCAGGGAGCTCCCCTCTTGTTGGGAACCTTAGCTCTCTCGTAGGGGAAAAATTAACATTTTGACAGGGAACTACAGTAGTTGGAAGAAAACTGACGGGGACTACTTCATGTATGCCGTTTTTTGTGTCTCGACACAAAATTTTGGTTAGGATTATAGTTGTGTTGAGGACAGGCTTACATGAAGTAACCAGCTTTAGGCATACATGAAGTATCTGCCAAACTGACATTCTGAAAGTCCCCCCCTGTTTGAAATCCAGCAAAAGAAAATAAGGAACACAAGACATGCAAGTTTAAAACCTACGTCGATTGTTTCCAGTACACTCTGTGATAGTCTCCAAGAGCGATCAGTCTAAATCGTAATATATTACCTGTATGGATGGTTGGGTGGCAGGTGTGAATATTGGTTTCTGTTTAGCGTTGAGTCATCCATGCTTGGAGCAGGATCATGGAAATAGCTACCAAGCTGAGAGCCATGGTTCTCTGACAGCCTCCAAGCACTGTACCATACATTCCTACCCATCCTGACCTGTACCCAACGTTGTATTAAAGGCTACATTACCAGGCAGGAGTTGTAAATGAGAGGCGATAATAATATTGACACCAGCATTCAAATTAATGTATCGCAATTCACAAATCGTGATGCATTTATTAAAGTAAGCGATGCAAAAAAGCACAAAAACTAAAATCACAATGCAAGTTTTGTACGCATATGTTATGGTATTCTTCGCGCATGTTATGTGTATCTTACGTAAGTTCTCCACACGGGGGTTGTGCCCCATTCTCTCCAATTTTTTGACAAAATGTTTTTACGATGCACTTTTGAAATGTTAATTTGAACCATGGATACAAAAACTCTTACTGGGCTACAATACCAGGCTAGATTTGTAAATGGCAGGCAATAATAATTTTGAAACAAAAAAACCTGATGTTTAAAAGGTACCGGTGTGACAGCTGCTGCATGTAATGGTGGTAGTGCTGTGCGCCGGAGCACTGCCAGAGCTTCATCGTTTTTTGTGCGGACAGGCCAGAGCCAGAGTTGGGTACCGTTTTGTCAGAATGACAAAAAAATGACAATTTCAACGAAGCTTTGATCACAAATACAGTAATGGCAACACTGAATTTGCAGAATGTGCATATGAATTGAAGTCTTATACTGTATGTTGAGTCAAACCATTTCAGCTACTGCAAATGGCCAAATTAACAGAGAGGACAAAGTTAATACTCAGGAATTATTGGACTATTGGTATTGGCACAAAAACGAATGGCCTGCTTTGACGCGTCTAGCTCTCTTGTATCTTTCTTGTCCACCGTCCTCTGTCACTTCTCAACGATCTTTTTGTTGACGTGGAACGTTGTCTCAAAGTAATATTGCGTGGCCTTCCAGGCAACATTGGTCGCTAACTCGCTTAGCATTCATTAAATTTAATTATAAGAAGTTTTAAACACACTTGGCAATTTATAGTTGTATTTTGTTATAATTAATAGCATTTCTTAGTTGGTTCTATAAAGTTTTCATCATTCCTCAACCTGTCATTCCTAGTTGTTGCATTGCATGCTTAAGTTGAGTCCTTGACAGTTTTATGGCTTTCACCATTTGAGGCAAATAATATCCAGTTGGACTTTAGCAAGCCAGAGCCGGGTGTAAAGCGGCTGGAGTCAGAGCTGAAAACCGGAGTTTGCACACCTCTAAACAGTGGTTGGATCAGGAACAATGTTAGCCATTTCCCTGATCATGTATAACCCAAGCTGTATGTGAAGATTTACATAAGTGCAGTTACTTCCAAATTCTCCCAAACTCCCTCCACTGTTTGCATCAGGTTATCTAAACATAAAGCATCCATCTCGTATTTATTTATAAAATAGGACTAAGAAATGACATCATAACCTAGGCCTTGTTTTGAGAGGGCAGGCATTCAATCAAGTGCAAGTGCCTCTGCACTCCCCTCAGTCGATCTTCTAGCACTATAAATCAAGTGCCTAAATCAAAGGATTGAGCTAAAACATATGGGAATTTTGTGTATAATTTACCGACTCCAGGTTCATGTTACCAAATTTTTGTCAAACAAACACTTGGTTAAAGAATAGTTACCGTAAAGTGCTTTTTTCACAAATACTATAGATTAAAATTAAATACAAACAGCCATTTAGCTTGGTAATCTCACATGGTTACTGTATGTTGATTAAGTACTGGGAACAAACATAGTATTTCCATGACAACCAATACTAGGTATGGCACAAGCATCAAAATAGGTAATTTTGTGCATTCAAATTCTGGGGAAAAGAAAATGTAATTGGATGCAAATAAATTTAAACTTTATGTATATAATAAATTGAAATGCAATAGTTCAAATGTGTAACAATGTGTAGTGTGCGTTTACTGTAAAATGAGGCAAAACAACTTATATTTCACTTTGAACCCAGATACTCAACTAATTTCAGAAGGTCAGTTAATCAATCCTCGTTGTTGTTTTTTTTTCATCACAAGGCCTGATAACCATGTTTGTATTGCCTAATTCAAAACAGTAACTGACAATCACAGTGTACGCATTGCGTACCTATTTTTATAATAGAGTTTATATGTATGTTAATTTGATTTATAAAACCTACTGTTTAAAATTTCTGCTTAAGGTGACTAACCCCTACACAGTTTTTTAACTTATTCTGTAGAAGATGAAAACATACCTGATAAACATCTTTAATTTTGCTCATTCCACACATTGTCAAACAGCCGTATTTCAAATTCCCTGCGCGAAATTTCTGTTAATTTCTAAAGGTCTGGCACCGACATTGTACCTTATGTGACATAACTTAAATAAGGTCATATCGGACGGGACTGGGAAAAGCAAATACATTGCCCTAACAAGCATATACTGTACTGTATGTTGCCCTGACGAGCAAACACATTGCCCGACGTACCAGTCCACTGGATATGGGATTGTTAACACGTTATTGAGCGCATGTATCTAACAGTCAATTTCTAATCCCACATATCTCTCTCAATAGTCTACTAATCTAGCACCCCAAGTACAGGGGGAGATGGATGTGGTATTGGCTAGGGATGGTTCGAAAACACAGCAGGTGGTTATAGAGCACTATACAGTGTATTAGGTAGTGAATTGAATTACGCTATTACGCTTGATGTACTTGTTTACAAAAGTAGGTCCCTTACTCTACGTCATAGTAGCACTAGTACCCATGCTTCTTGAGTCTGAGTTTGACCTGACACCCAACTTTGGATGTTTATTTTACAGTGGGCATTTCTGCAAATCTTGCTCATTGTTTGAATACTCTTCTAAAAAGTTGACGTTATCCTTGTGTGTACGTCATCATTGATCATTCTTCATTAAAAATTATTTGTAATTCCTGGTTTTAATTGGGAGAAAAAATAACAGTTAATTATACAAGCAGATATTAAAAATCATGTATTGATTATGCGCCATAATGGCTGCCGTTTTCGAGCTCCGCTCAATTTTTATATTTACACTTATTGGGAGCGTCTTATTGCTGGATCTCCGTCACAAGCTATCGTCTATAGAGCTACCTCCTCGAGATGTTCTTCAATTAAGGGAACATATCATCTTATTTGATGTTTCTGAGCCATTTTGCTGCTGGACCTTTCGAGTCAGTTTCAAACGCATTGATGCACAACGACACCTCAACTTGAACTATCCTGTTTGTAAGGCCAGCAAGCATGGATTATTGACTCTAGGACTCGCAGTTAAATTATTCTACAAAGATCTCACTGTTCATATGGACACTCAAGGGAATCCTGGCCCGCTGCAACTGGAAAAGACGATCTCTCGTCAGATTACTTATCCGCGAAATGTACATGTAAATCTAAACTCTCACGCCAACAATGAGCAAATTAAATATTCAAGACAAGAACTGCTTGACTTGAAAGCTAAATACACCATGCCCAGAGATGTTTATCTCTCATTAAAGAAGCAGGGACTACTAAAGTGTGGCCGCCGTACACGGGCTGGAGTACTGGTGAAATCAAAACTCTATAACAGCTTCTCTGTCCTGGATAATTATACGCCATACTATGAACAGACGTGTTATGCTAATCAGCCTATACCTGTCATCAAAAGTTCAAGTCGCCGTCGATCGCGATGTGACCGAGACTTATTTCTTGAAATACATCAACGAGGCCGTACGTCGCCCAATTTAATCACTGTGCCTTGCACGCCATGTGCTCCAGTGACTAAACCGTGTAAAGCCATACATTTTAGCCTTTTGAATGTAAGATCTCTGAACAACAAAGCTGGTCAAGTTCATGACTTTATTGTGGACAACAATATAGACATAATGGGTTTAACAGAAACGTGGCTTTGTTCCGTGAATGATGAGAATAGTCCGGTCATTACTGAGTCAACACCAAGGGGTTACGTGCTTAGACATGTTCCCAGAGGCAGCCGTGGAGGGGGTGTAGCTATTATATTTAAGAAGTCTTTGAAACTGAAAATAACTACACCTAGAAAGTTCAAGTCTTTGGAATACATAGATGCTACACTGAAATCTGCCACAAAGTCGCTGCGTGTCGTAATACTATACCGGCCACCACCCTCTAAGACGAATAAACTGACATGTGACACCTTTTTCTGTGAAATAACAACTTTGATGGAACTTCTGGCATGTGATAGTGGCAATGCAGAACTATTGATAGCTGGAGATTTCAACCTCCATGTAGATGATAAAAACAATCTACATGTGAGGAAGTTTCTCCAGACTATCAATTCATTTGACTTCATCCAACACGTCGATGTTCCAACACATAAGAAAAACCACACCTTGGACTTAATCCTAACTAGATCTGGTGATAAGCTTGTGAACAAATTCTGGGTGTCAGATCCTCAACTATCAGATCATTTTGCAGTTAACTGCAAGCTTATGATAACGAAACCATCTTTTCCCAGAAAATTGATAACGTTTCGTAAGATTAAAGACATAGACATAGACCAGGTCAAGAGCGATATTACTAACTCGGGGTTACTTGATGTGCTGCAGGTATTATTGGCCGGTGATCTTGTTGAGAACTATGAAAAATTGCTTACTTCAATATGCGATAAGCATGCTCCTGTGAAGACAAGGGTTGTTATCCTACG
The DNA here is from genome assembly GCA_035772405.1 of Chrysogorgia sp. JL179-B06. NCBI lineage: Eukaryota > Metazoa > Cnidaria > Anthozoa > Scleralcyonacea > Chrysogorgiidae > Chrysogorgia > Chrysogorgia sp. JL179-B06. The sequence continues at coordinate 3,404,529 of JAYKKM010000148.1, forward strand.
TCCTGCTGCTCCATGGATAACGCCTGAAATTCGCAAACAGAAGATCGAGCGGCGGCGCCTAGAAAGAAAATGGAGGGCCACTGGACACAGGGAGATGTATGCCCAACAATCAGTCCTTGTCAATAACCTTACATCAAGCGCATTTTTAAGCTCATTTTAGCGAACTGATTAGCTCCTGTGGCTCTGATCAAAGAGAACTGTTTAAGATAATCGATCATCTTAACAAAGGGATAAAGGAGAAACAATTTCCACCCGCCAGATCTGCTGAGGTGTTGGCAAACCAGTTTGCTGATTTCTTCGAATGTAAGATAGACACGATCAGACATGACCTCTTGCGGAAGAGTGCTCAGACCACAAATCCCTTGTTGGACTCCAGTTTTCCCCTATGTGCAGCAAGGCTAGACTGCTTCACACCTGTGAACTGTGAAAAACTGTCCCCATTGGTCAAGAAGATATCTACTAAGTCATGCAAACTAGATCCACTTCCAGCTGAAGTTCTGAAAAGCTGCCTTTCCGTTCTTCTTCCAGTAATAACAAGAATAGTGAATGCTTCTTTGGAGAGTACTGATGTACCAGACTGTCTTAAACATGCTATTCTTGAGCCACGTCTCAAGAAAGTGTCCCTGGTCACGGATGAGTTTTCGCCCAATTTCTAATCTAAAATTTGTGGCCAAGGCATTAGAAAAAGTGGTGGCTATCCAGACTTGTCAACATGTGTCGGACAATAATCTAGATGAGCTTTACCAGTCGGCGTACAAGACCAATCACAGTACAGAGACAGCTCTGCTAAAAGTTCAAAATGACATCCTACGAGCGTTAGACAGCCAGAACTCCGTTATTCTTCTGTTACTCGATCTATCAGCCGCCTTCGATACAGTGGACCACAACATACTTTTGCATCGTCTTAGGTCAAGATATGGAATCACAGGAAAGGCCTATGATTGGTATGAGTCATACCTATATCCAGAAGAAAACTGACCGTCATTATCCCAGGTGGCTCATCTACAGATCGACTTCTTACATCAGGTGTCCCTCAAGAAAGTGTGCTCGGGCCGATCCTTTTCTCCATGTATATCGCGCCTCTTGGGGATCTCATCAGACTTCATGACATGAACTACCATCTCTACGCTGATGATACACAGCTCTACATCACCTTCAAGTCGAATAATCCTGAAGATATGAATACCGCGAAGCTTCGAATGGAAGCGTGTATACGCGATGTTGATGCGTGGATGGCCTGGAACAATCTCAAGCTCAATGGAGATAAGACGGAGCTTCTCCTGTTGAAACGTGCGTCACCGTCCGCTTCCTCCTCTACAGTGCCTGTCAGTGTGCGATGATACACTGTATGGAAGTCTTCAAGCTTGTAACATTGGTGTTCTGATGGACTCATCTCTGTCTATGGAGCAACATATTACAAATATGTGCAAAGCTGGATTCTTTCATTTAAGGAACATAAGTAGAATACGAAAATATCTTAGCTGCCGATCTGCTGAAACCTTAGTGCACCCTTTTGTAGCGTCCAGACTAGATTTTTGCAATGCTGTCTTATATGAACTCCCGAGCTACCTCATAGATCGGTGGTCACGCTTAGCCGCAAATATGATCATATCACGCCAGTCTTATATGACTTGCATTGGCTGCCAGTAGAATATAGAATAATGTATATAAACTACTATTAACATATAAAGCACTAAATGGTCTAGCCCCTAAATATGTGGCTGACCTGTATATAATTGACATGTATATATCTAGGCGCAGCCTGCGATCGTCTAAAGGAAACAGACTGGTTCCAAGTAATTATAACCTTCGCACCTATGGTTTCCGGGCGTTTTCCTGTGCTGCACCCTTTTTGTGGAACTCTCTGCTGCAGGAAATAAAAATGGCATCTTCTCTGCCGAGCTTCAAAGCACAAATCAAGACTTACCTTTTCAAGCAAGCTTTTGATGGTCATAGCTCTGTTTAGTTTTATTATGAGTTTTCAATATTGTTGACATTATCAGTACATAGTATATATAAGTCACTTAGATTACATTGTGAAGCGCTATTGGGCATTATTTTGGAAATAGCAAAAATTATTATTATTATTATAAAATAACAAATTAAAAACGCACACGCTGATTGGCTGAAAGCCGTGTTTTTATAACTCGATGGAAAATATGCATTTTTCTCGCCATTTTTATAAAATGGACTGTAAGACGAACCTTTGCTCACAAACAGCTAAAATGTCGAAAAATATGTTTTGTGACAGCCAACAAGATGAAAAACGAGAAGATTGAATGCTTTTCGTCACTGAGTTAAGAGCGTTTATGTTCATTTGAGCAGCCCACGACGATGTCTAGCATGAGTATAGGATAATGTATATTTTCATCATTTTAATAAAAGAGTCTTATTACTTATTTCCTTAGTGTTATTTTATAAAAGAAATAGAAAACATCTTTCTGTGTTCCCATACGTTATAGAAACACTCGTGAAAGTTTGGAAGAACTCGAAATAGCGTGGAACTCTCGACCATTTCTTGTTCTCCCACTGCCATTTCTTGTTCTCCCAAACTTCCACTCGTGTTTCTATAACTCTATGGAAACACGAAAATGTTTTCTATTTCTTAAATCGTGAGCGTGGGGAATCCTGTGCTTTCTTGTAATTTGATTGGCAATGTGAGCGAGCGGGTTTTTTGTAATATTTGACCATGGTAACAAATTTTAGTGGTAACAAATGTTTTATGCTGATTTTGCTTTCTTTTTAACTGGAAAATTGATTATTTCTTACTAACATATTTTGTTCTTGCTAGGATGCTTACACAAACTGGCTCTTGGCTGTTTTCTCTCCAAATGAAACCTTGTTTTCTGGTTGTGCTGGAAACCAAACAACAAGATCAGTTTTCTCACTTTGTGAAGTCATTTTAGCGAAATGTCCCTACTTCGTTCCTGACAATGCTTATGGAGATCTTCCTGCCTTTGATTGTTTAAGTGAAGGACATAATAATGACCAAAGTATGTTTCTTATTTTCTGTGTACCTCCTCCCCATTTGCAAATTTTCCCCCATTAAGTTAAAAATTCAGTATTATACATGCTTCATGAGCTATTCTCCTTCATGAGCTATTACCCCTCCATTATCAATTTTGTTATTGAAAAATACAGCCAAGAAATCGGTGAAGTTTCATATAATTCCAGAAATGACGTCACATAGATTATCGGTTGTAAATTTGAAATTAAAATAAGTAGTTCTTTCTAAATTAAGAGTTTTTAAGAGTTAGAGATAAAGCTGGGGTGTTCTATCTGGGGTCAGGCCTGACGAGATGGCGGGTCAGCCTGGTCCTTGACCAGGGGCCTATGGCAAAAGGGAGCCCATTTTTAACAAAACAAAATAGTATATTATACATTATCTTAACTGTGGAACGATAGATTCGGTTCTGTAATAATTAACAACTGAAGTTTTAGCATTAATCATGGCATTTCATTGATTCTCTGATGGCCTGCTCTCATGGGGGCAATCAGTGCCATGGCGGGGGGAGGGCCCCACAAATATGTTTTGACCAGGGGCCCCAAATTTCTCTTGGCGTATATATATATATATATATATATATATATATATATATATATATATATATATATATATATATATATATATATATATATATTATATATATATATATATATATATATATATATATATATATATATATATATTTATATATATATTTAACATTCATGCAAGAGTCTGCGGTAGCACCCCCGATAGCCCCGCGATTCCTGACCATACTAAAACCTAATTGGGCACAGTGTCCTGAACCAACTCAACCTTTGGAGGGTGTAGCTCTGTCGGAGAGGGTTTTACGCTAATAGCTGAGGAACAGTTTACAGGACCCAGAGATCCACAAAGACGGGAGCGGTCTCATAGGTAGAGCAGCCCCAGGCGAGCCTAAACTCCCAACTAACTTGTTACAATGTTGCCGAGAATTACCCTCTCCTGACCAGAACTACTGTCACACATAAAGTGGAGAAAAAACTTTACTACAGCCTACCGCCTGCACAATGCCTGCAGGGAACCAAACAAAGCCCGACCTCGAAGTTTGATCCCAAACCAGAGCCACATCAAGCTAGAGGATGGAGATGACTGGGACATTTCCTATGGAGGATTGCCTTAGGAGCATTGCTGTGAAGAGAATATAGCTGCGAACATGCACAAGAACAGACGACATTTAAGTTGATGGAACAACAACAAGAGATTGCACACAGTAAACACATGCAGCAGAACAGGAGACAAACAAGCATTTTAGTTATCACCCAGGATAGCTGGGGAGCAGACCAGTCCTACTGGCGCGATTGTACACACTAACAGTAAAATATCACCCGGAGTAGCCGAGCAGCAATATTACATTATACACAGTAAACACATGCGCAACAAAACAGGAGACAAACATAAATTAAATTAAGTCACCCAGAATAGCCGGGGAACAAACCAGATGTACTGGCGCGATTGTACACACACTAACATTAAAATAGTAGCTGAGCAGCGAACCAAATTTACTGGTGCGATGGAGCAAACACATGCAGCAGAACAGGAGACAAACATAAAATAAGTTAGCCCGCAGATGAAAGCAAATACTGGCAGCTGCCGATAATATGCAAGCAAAGACATAGCGCAAATACAGTCCCCCAACCGCTGAACGATAAGCAACGTTGCAGAATATACGTACCCGCACAAGCGCTAGCAGCAGTTGAACCGGATGACCCCCCACACGACTGAGCAACAGCAGGGAGCACAAATAGAGTCCCCCATGCAACGACTGTACGGCAGTGTTGTCCAGTACGGACCCAGAGGACCCCCCACACGACTGAGCAACAGCAGGGAGCACTGTATTTCAGTCCCCCAACGACTAGCAGCTAGCCAGTAAGCAACAGCTGAATGAAAGCAAAGTAGCACAGTCCGAAGCACGGGAGCACAATAATGAGCTATGTTAGATGAGGGTTGGGTGGGAGGGAACGAAGTATCGTGTACGACGGACAGCGCACGAATAAGCCCTGAAGTGGAGGACCGTCAGATGCCACGAGTTTTGCATTGACGTAAGGCATTCAGTGCACACACCCTGAATACCTATAGGGTCCCAACGGACCACAAGACCGGCAGCACACTTACTTTGCATGATGTTAATTATTTTTATTGCATAAATCCATTTAACATTCATGCAAGAGTCTGCGGTAGCATCCCCGATAGCTCCGCGATTCCTGACCATACGTTGTATGGAACCGCACCTAATTGGGCACAGTGTCCTGAACCAATTCAACCTTTGGAGGGTGTAGCTCTGTCGGAGAGGGTTTTACGCTAATAGCTGAGGAACAGTTTACAGGACCCGGTAGAGCAGGCGAGCCTAAACTCCCCAACTAACTTGTTACAATGTTGCCGAGAATTACCCTCTCCAACGCCACCCACCCTCCAGCTAAGCTGGAGAAGGGATTCGAGGCACGAAACCTGCCCAAAGGCGTTTTCCCACCCCTGTGGTCACTCACGGCTCTTCTTGAAGATATCAAAGCCTGCCCCATTCCATCGAGGTTGTATAATACTTGCAGGTCTGTCTAGCCAGCCTGCTTGGTCGCCGCCCTTTTGCGTTATTGTCATCTCCGATGCTCATCACCAGATCGTTATTAGCTGGCCCCGGTCCATTCTATCCCAGAGGGGTCTTGGCTGGCTCCCCGCATCATCTCATGAACAGACTTGGTCGTTGGTCCAGCGATTCTTCCCTTCGATATTCGTTCTCCTCCACCCGTAGTCCACGACGCGTTTCCTGGTCTAATCCTGCAGGTGTTGATGTACCAGATGCGACGAAGTTGTCCGAACAAGCGAACTCGCTGACCCGAAGTTTTTGTTTTAGATTTATCACTCGTTCAGGTGAACGGACTACCCCCAACAGGCTAGAAGCCCAATGATAGGGGTTCTGAGGGCCTACGATTTAAGGTCGTTATCAGAAGGTAACCAGAAAGCTGTCTAGCAAAGCGTCCGGAAGCTGTCGTGGTCGAGCAGCGGTATTCCAGCATCCGAAAGTGAAATAAAGCGTCAGCAGCGCAGTTACTCTAACGGGCGTGCGAAGCGCGGTGAAAATAACATGGTGGAGACCGGCCATGCGGGTAAGACTTTGCAGAAAGTGCATGAGCTCAGACGTCCGGAACGTACAACTGATGAGATTGTTGACCAAACACATATTGCTACCGAGCGACAGGACGCGTATAAGAACCTCAAACTACGTGAGACACATCAGGGCCGCAACCTTTTGTAACTTGAGACAGACCAGGCGCCATGGCAATTGTAATCTGAAACAACTGAGGTGTCGCAGCAAATGTATCTGAGTCCCAGGAGGTGCATTGGCAATTATAATCGGAGACACAGCATCAGCGAGTGCAACCTGAGATACACATACGAAGCAGCAGCAGCTAAAAAAACCCAGGGGCGGCGGCAAATGTAACATGAGACACATCAGGTGTGGCATGGCAATTGGTCAGGTGTCGTAGCACTTGGAACCTCGAGACGCATCAGGTGTGGTGGCAAATTTAACCTAAGGCAGGGCAGGCGCAGCAGCAATTTGAACCTGAAACACGCGAAGTACAGCAGCAGCAGTTAGAGCCCGGGACACATCCGGCGTAGCAGCAACTGTAACTCGAGACACATCAGGTGTGGCATGGCAATTGGCACGGCGGCAAATGTAACTTGAGACACAGCAGGTGTGGCATGGCAATTGGCACCCCGAGACACAGGTGAGGTAGAAGGGTAGCGAAGGTAAAATCCAGGGTAGCGGAGGTAAGACCCTGGGTAGCGGAGGTAGAAGACCCTGGGTAGTGGAGGTAAGACACTGGGTAGCGGAGGTAAGACCCTGGGTAGCGGAGGTAAGACCCTGGGTACGAGGTTGGGGTAAGTCATTACCAGTACAAACAGAGAGCACTCATGGGGCTGTGGCCAGCTTAGAACAAGAACCGCCCGCGAGGGGTGAGTCGTTGACGCCATGGTCAGCGTAAACAATAATATATTGCAGAACGAAGTAATAGCACAAAGCGAAACTCCTGGGAGGGAAGACCCCCACGACGGTCTATACGAACTCGCACACAAGGCATAACCGGGGGAAAACTAGGATATCAGGGGGGCGGGGCCCACGAATCCAATGAGACAACAACCAATCATACGAGGTAAGGAAAACAAGCGATCTACAACAGGAAAATATTTAACAGTTCGAAGTTATAGTAAGGCCTACGCAAAACGTGCCAGGTGGGATGAATGGCGCGGGCACTTATAGATAAGCGGTAAAATGGCAGTGAGTACCAAGCAGTCAACTATCCTGCAGAGAGCAACGGACATGCAATCAATGCAATCAATCAATCAATTTAACCAGATATAAGTAAACAAGCGGGCTGCTTAGTATAGAGACGGCAATAAAGCAGCGTAAACGGCGCTTCGCAACAAACTGATAAGATGAATGTCGAGGGCACTTATGATAAGCGGCAAATTGACAGCGAGCACAAAGCAATGTACGAACAAACCAAGGTCTCCGTGAAATAACTATCCTGCAGAGAGCAACGGATAAGCAAAGCAACCAAGAAATTTAACCAGATATAGGTAAACAAGCTGGCTTGGAACAGACGGTAATAAAGTAGCGTAAACAGCGCTTCGCAACAAAACTGAAAAGATGAAGGGCGAATTAAGGCACTTATAGCAAGGTTGTAAACAATGTCTAGTAGATAAGCGGTAAATCGACAGCGAGCACCAAGCAATTATACGAACAAACCAAGTTCTCCGTGAAATAACTATCCTGCAGAGAGCATGCACGGATATAAGCAATGCAAGCAATAAATTTAACCAGATATAGGTAAACCATAACAAGCTGGCTTAGAACAGACGGCAATAAAGCAGCGTAAACAGCGCTTCGCAACTGAAAGATGAATAGCGGAGGCACGTCTAACAAGGGTGCATTAAACTACTTCTAGGTGCCGAGATAAGCGGTAAATTGACAGCGAGCACCAAGCAATTGTACGAACAAACCAAGTTCTCCGTGAAAGAACTATCCTGCAGAGAGCAACGGATAAGCAAAGCAAGCAATGCAAGCAATACATTTAACCAGATATACTGACAGACGGCAATAAAGCAGCGTAAACAGCGCTTCGCAATAAACTGATAAGAGGGATCGATATAAGCGGAAAATTAACAGCAAGCACCAAGCAATGTATACGAACAAACCAAATTCTCCGTGAAAACAACTATCCTACAGAGCAACGGACATTAGCAATAAATTTAACCCGATACAGGTACAAGCTGGCTTAGTATACAGACGGCAATAAAGCAGCGTAAATGGCGCTTCGCAACATAATAAACCCTGATTGACCAGGTGCAAACCACAAGACCGGCTGATGCGGGTCTAAATTGAAGAGGTTAAGTTGAAAACCATTTCGGGGCTAAGAACGTTGCAAGCATTTCGGCCAAGTGAACCACGACCAACGAACGAACGGGAATTTTCTCGACAGTCAAGGCAGGATTTCGCAATATATCTGCACCGAATAAGTTGTGAAAGGCTTTGCAGCAGCATCTAACGCTTGTATAGGCTTGGACAGAAACCGTTTGAACACAGGAAACGGTGTATATCTTCGAGCAGCGACGTGTACGACGGACAGCGCACGAATAAGCCCTGAAGTGGAGGACCGTCAGATGCCACGAGTTTTGCATTGACGTAAGGCATTCAGTGCACACACCCTGAATACCTATAGGGTCCCAAGGGACCACAAGACCGGCAGCACACTTACTTTGCATGATGTTAATTATTTTTATTGCATAAATCCATATATATATATTATATATATATTATATATATTTCAACATGTGGTTTGATCGAGTGAAATGCCAAATATTACCTATAATATACCCGGGGTCTTATCCCGGCATTATTACGGCTTCCGTAGCTCAGTGGTCAGAGCACTGCACTAGCATCGCAGGGTCGCGGTTCAATTCCGGCCGGAAGGCCTTGAAGTTGCATTTTTCGCAACTGGTCCCGGTTTGGTCTTAAAATGTATCCTATTATATACCCGGGGTCTTATCCCGGCATTACCACCACCATATATACAGAACTCGTGACTATAGGCTCTCGGCAACGGCTTCCGTAGCTCAGTCGCGGGTTCAATTCCGGCCGGAAGGCCTTGAAGTTGCATTTTTTGCAACTGGTCCCGGTTTGGTCTTAAAATGTATGTATTCCAACACTCTATATATATACATATACATATATATATATATATATATATACAGTATATATATTATATTATATACTTAATATTTATCTAATGATTGTTTTAGAGACAACAATGTCCCTAGATTGTGAGCATTTAAAAAAGCGTGCAAACTATAGGGGCTAGGGGATGGCTTAATTGACTTTTTTGTTTACTTAATTGCCGGTAAATGTCGCAGGAAAGTAAAAACTGCCGGGGGTAATCTTGCAAGTTTTCACGTGAGTTAGACTGCTGTTTAGTACTTATTCTGTCCCAATCACTGATGCCAACCCCATCCGAACATTCCTTTCTGTGTTTGAATCAAAAGGTTGTGCCTATCTCACGTTTGGGGATTTTACATTTTCTTCCAGAGCAAAATCATAATATATCTATGTCATAATATATCTTGTCAAGTAACAAAAGAAAAAAAATGGAGAATTTTTTCTCTGGTTTGGAATGCCTCTTGTGACATCACATCCGGTAACTTTGACAGCGAAAAACTCCATGAAGATAACATTTTCGGCTGACGATATGGATTATGATTTTGCTGAGGAAGAAATATTACGGATATGTAAAATCCTCAAACGTGAGATGGGCATTTTAACTATTCTCTAACAAATATGAAAACGTTAATGTAACATACGTCTTATTTATCTTGTCTAGCTGGTGAACATGTGACTTGTAGTAGACCTGAAATGTCTACAGAAGCTAACATAACTTGATGGCTGAAACCGCTAAATGCTGCAATTCTTTTATACGTAAATTAACTCATATTTAAAAACAATTTACGTATTAGCCTTAAAGTTTTGTATGACGTTATTATTAAATCAATCAAAAAACTTTGTGGTTTTCACCATGTGTAATTATTAAATCTGAGCCGGAAAATCAGAGATCGCTAAACACAGAACAATGTCACAGGATCAAACCTTTTCAAACTTTCATAACACGGATATTTATTTTAGTTTATATTTTATTTATTCAGTTTTATCTGCATATTTTCCTGCAATTATAATTAATAATATGTAAATTTATATAGGAAAATTAGACCCGTTGAAGTTGCGTGATAGATGTTTGCGCACGCAAGTCTGAACACACCACCACGTTTGTAATGTTGACGTTAGCAAACTTGTACGCTAGTTTCTCTGAAGACGACCCGGGTACACGGGCCGAAAATTACACATGATGAAAACCACAAAGTTTTTTGATTGATTTAATTTATGTATTATTGTTTTTAGAATTTAACATAATAATGTGGGTTCATGCACATGGTGTTACGGCGGCCATGTTTGGTTGTATAAGCACATATAAATGTATAGTGCTGGTTGGCCACTCTCTATTAAGCAGCCACCCTCTATTAAAACGGCCACCAGTCAAAGTCACGTATTGTTGCGTTTCGTATTGTTTTTTTTATTTGCATTAAATGGACAGCTTAAATATCTTTGGCACAATTTTTACCGCATGGGAACCGAAACTAAGGGGGTGTTTATATGGAGGCGAGCTAGCTCGGACTGGCCTGCTTTGCCGAGATCGTACGTTTGTTGCCATTTCTTGTTAATTTTCATCTTGCGTTTATATGAGAGGCGGGCAAGCCCGCCAAGCCGAGATCTTGCTTTGTGTGACCGGGATCTCGGGGGCTGTGTATTTCCCATATAAACACGATTGACCGGGCTGGCCCGCCTACCCAAGCTCAGTACACGCGACAAAGTTTTTCTTGAACGATATTTTTTGGACAACGTTTCATTTCACAAATTGTGTTTGTTCATGTGTTTGTTAAAAATTGAAAACGTACTCGAAAAAACGTGATTTCGGGCAACGTGGGAAGATACTGTAATTGCAGTTATAGCTCGGTAAACACACCAGCCTGGGTAGGCGGGCTAGCCCTCCTCATGTAAACACGAATGGAAATTAGCTCACCCGGGATAGCTCGCCTCCATATAAACACCCCATAAAACGTGAGCTAAATTAGTGACCGTAGAACACTTACTTAGTTGTTGGAGATTCAAACGAACCAGAAATTAAGTCGAATTGGCAGAGGCCATTTGGGCATGCTGAGAAACCCCGTAATTTTTTTATCGATTTCAAAAACAAATCACTTTTTGAAACTTAGGAAGTTGTCCTTCACTAGCATAATATAAAATATAAAGAGGATCTTGAGAATATTTAAAAATAATTATTCAAGATAAAATCAAATGAGGCCAAAGTGCAGATCGACGAAAGTTAAGATAATCTAAGCTTAATACAGCCGCAATTTTGGCCTCATTTGATTTTATCTTGAGTGTTTCCACTATCGACAAATCACAATCTGATAGCAGCAAACATTAAGTTTATTCACATTTTTTACCATACAATTACGAAACGTTTTCCTTTGTATTTCTCCAAGCGAGCACACTAACATCCGGGCTATTAGTCACATAGGCCCCAAAACAGTTCTAACAAAAACAGTTCTAACATTCTGAGGGACTCGCCGGGCGAGGGGACAAATGCTGCAAGTGTGAAATGTTGCCATAATCAAGACGTACACCGCTAGCGCTATGCAATGAACCAAAATAAAGCTCAGATCTATGGGGGGGGGGGGGGGGGGGGTGGGGTGAAATGCAATTTCTCATGATTTATACTATCGAGCCACCTTAACTTGATACCTCGTGTTACTTCATGAAACTTGTCTTGTGATTTCCAAAATGTTTCTAAAACGATTTTAGTGTCTGTATAGCACTTTGTCGAGATGACGTTAGTACTCATATTTGTCCGCATTTACCCATAATTATTGCGGCCATAACAAAAGAAAATAGCATTTGCAATCATTTGTGAGTCAAATTTTGTTTGTTTGTCCGCATTTTGAGCTACTAATAGCAGCCGCTTAAAGGGATTGAAGTCAGTCTTAAAGTGCCACTATATACGATCAAATTTTGACCTATCGATATTTTGACGTATTTATAAAGCATAGCTGCTAAGTATTACTCGGTCGAAACCGTTTTGCGATTAGACGATGGCAAGTATTATTTTTCTGACTCCGAATCTGGAGTTGTTCAGCGTAACGAAGTGACGTCAAATTCTCAACGCGAAGACTCCACATCGCTAATTCTTCAAGTAAATCGAAGTCGTTTATTCAAATTCTTCATCTGAAAGGCTGAACATTTCATCAACCTCGACTGGAATTCAGGCGTAGCATTGAGAATTTGACGTCACAAACAATATTACCTTTTGAAATTGCGGGCTCACTTGGAACACATTTTTGGTAATGGTGGCCTAAATAATAGTGATTTCAGAGCTCAAAATACTTACTTCAAAATACCAATTTTTAGTTTTTTTTTACATCGATGATCACTTTCGACCGTGAAATACTATTCTATGCTAAAGAAAATCTAAAAGACGGGGGTGAATTTTCATCGTAGTGGCACTTTAAGCAATAGTTCTCAACTCTCCGCAAATTACCATCCTCTAGCCTCCTCTGCAGGCAACTCTGTATCTTCCCAGCTGTGCGGGCTGATTTTTCAGGCTGGGGCAGTGCGGGCGAGGGAACTGGACTGGGATGCCCCAGCCTGAAAAATCAGCTCGCACAGCTGGGAAGATGCATGATACATAGTTGCCTGCGGAAGAGATTACATTTTCAAACGTGAAAATACTCTCAGTAGCCATGTTGTATACAGAACGAGCGTTGAGATCACTCTTAGGACTAAAAATCGTTCATTATGTTTTTACCTCTGTTTGTTTGTTTGTTTGTTTATAAGCAGGATATCTCAAAAATTAATGAACAGATTTTCATGAAAATTTGTAGAAGGGTGTGCCAAGGACCAATCCATTAAATTTTGGTTAAATATGGATGACAATTGGATGAAATATTGATAAAAATCTGTCTGTAAGCTTAATTCTCCGTGTCGAAGAAATGAATGAAAAAAGGCGTGATTGCGCTCATTATATTATCCTTATAGTTTTGCATGAAGAATATTTTTTTTTGAAAGACGTCGCCGTTGGGGTTTCCGTTGCAGATCTTAAAGGACATTGGCAACAAAAATAAAGTTTGTCTAATATGAAAGAACTCGTAAAATGATAGAGTAACACCTTTTACAACGTTTCCGTATTTTACTTCGTTTTTGAAATATTTGTTTGTTTGATATGTAAATGAGATGGTCACTGACGTTATGTGCAGGGTAGAGAATTTTCACTCATTAAAAAATCTCAGTGATTGCTAAGTTTACAACGTTCATTATCACGAGGAGTTATTAAATATTTTAATGAGTGAAAATTCTCTACCCTGCATCTGACGTCAGAGACCGTTCATTTACATATCAAACAAACTGAAATATTTCAAAAACGAAGTAAAATACAGAAAAGTTGTAAAAGGTGTTACTGTATCATTTTACGAGTTCTTTCATATTAGACAAACTTAATTATCGTTGCCAATGTCCTTTACGGTAACATGAACGAGCAAGAGACATTTTCAACTCAAAAAACCTCAAAGATACAAGATATATATTATTTTAAACTATGTTGTTTATTAATAAAAAAAATTACACTTTAATCATTTTAAATTTTCTAATAGAACATTTTACGAAACATAATGACAGATTATAACGGAATTGGTAATAAACATAATTACGTTTTCAATCATGAAATTCACATAAACCATTTATCAACTCTCTCAAAAATACATAATTCTTATTAAACATCAATGAATAGCTATGTCTCCAGTTGCAAATGATAGCCATTTACATATATATTGATAACATTCAATTTATTCAACTATACGGAATTGTTTTAAAAAGCACTACATATAAATGGTACTTCAGGTTCGAAGAAAAATATACTCCCATAATAATCTAGGCAGCTAACTACTTTTTAAAAACGGAAACAATTTTATTTGCGGTAGGAAGGAACGAAATTTCACTCTGGTAAAATTTTAAGCGATATTGAACTTGGTCGATCCAAGTTAGAATCCAAAGAAGAAAATGAACTATTTTTACAAATATATTTTCTTTTTAAAAATATTTTAGTGTCTTAATCCACTTTTCTGTTGTTGTCTGTAATAAGGGAAATTTTTGTTCTGATATTTTATTGGAAGCCAGCTTGTCTCAGTAAAGGTTTTGAGTTGGCAGCATTTTCAGTTGGATTCGTTGGAACGGTGACGTCATTCCAAAAAGGAGGGTGAGGTTGAGGCCGCGATAATCTTGGACGACGAGCACAAACACGGCATCTACTAACACGCGACCGCAGATCCTGTCCCTTTGCTTCGGATAGGACTTCTGGAACTTGGGAAGTAAACATATCGTCGGCTTTCACAGTGGCCATCCAAAAACTATATTTATTGGCATAGTAATGACAAGTACCCCGGCCGTGACATTCGATGAAAGGATTGGGACGGAATTCTTCAAGACAAGATCCCGCCGAAGAAAGACTCTGTCCACTGCCACTACCTCCAGCACCAGTATGCTACGCAATAAAAAAATCCAATACAAAGTTAAAATTCACTGCATATTCCTTCGATAATGTGAATGGATAAATGACGAATGACTCTGAGCCAAGGAGGGATACTTTGTAAAAATTAAAATTAAAACCTTATCTATATATATTTTAAGTAATTTAGCTATTACTCTAATAGGAATCATATTGATATGAACGATATGAAGTTATAGCAAACAGTTACATTATATCAACACATTCACAAACAGCCAGACACCCACACGTCAACCTACATACACACAAGAGAAATGACATATTATAAATCAGAAATTAAAGAACTCTTATTTTTTGTTCTGGAAGTCTTTATAAGCTGCTTAAAAACTTTCAGAATTTGTGGAGAATAAGTTGCAGCTACAGGATACGATTGTCGCACGTACATATACGCAATTATTTTATTGAGACGAAGGCTTTTTTTATATGCTACTCTACATGTTTAAATTGGTAATAAACATAATTACGTTTTCAATCATGAAATTCATAAACGTACCATTTATCAACTCTCTCAACAATACAAAATTCTTATTCAACATTAATGAATAGCTAGCGTATATTTGATTGGATTTGTTGCAAATGATATCCAATTACAAAAGCAATTGTTTTAAAAAGTTTAATTAACAGACTGTGAAGCTTAAGTATTTATTTATAATTTTCATCTTTGTTTTTTGGTTAAGGAACCCCGCAATGGAGGCACGCCCGGTGGGGTATCCCGGCGCTTGCGGCAATGTTTATAAACTAAAAAAATAAAAATTAAATTAACGCGTGGTCAATCGGTTATACAGTACTCCCAAGCACAGAGTAAGGGGTCTTATCATTTAAACATCTACATCATATTACCATACCATCAAGCTGCATGACAATGCAGATCCATGCAAGCATACATCATTCAGTATAGTTTTTTTATTATATAATAAACAGTGTTTTATTGATGGTTCCGCCACTAATAACATAATCACACATGTGCGATTATTTGTGGTAATCACACATTTGCGATTATTTATGGTAATCACACATGTGTTGATTATCGTGTTTTAAAATGTTTGTAAAATCGCATTATACTCTTGTGCTCTATTTTTGTTGATAAACAGAAAAATACATGGATGCTTGGAGATATGAAATTTATTTCTCGTGTTGACCAGGATATCTCACTCATTCGCTGCGCTCACTCGTTCGATATCCTGGTCGACACTCGAAATAAATTTCATATTACCGCACATCCATGTATTATTCTCTGATTTTTATGTATTATTATCCATGCAAGCATACAAGATACATTATTCAGTATAGTTTTATAATCATTGAAATAAGTAAAACGAGTAGCAGTAAAACGAATAGAATTAAATACGAAGTGTCTAGGACACGGCAGTATTTTGTATAGATTAGTAGCAAGTGCTTATTTACCCGGCAGTCGGGGATTTTCTAAATCTCCGTGTTTAGGGTTAGGATTTTGGGTTAGGATTAGGGTTAGGATTAGGGTTAGGATTAGGGTTAGGATTAGGGTTAAGATTAGGGTTAGTGTTAGGTTTAGATGCAAATTCGGAACTCGCTAAATGCCCGGCTGCCGGGTATGTAGACACAGCGAATTAAATACACACCATAATGAAACTATATCCATCCCAAAGTCCTTCCCAACCTGCAGGGCACATAGGGATTGTTTGATCTTGACTATGGATAGCAATAACAGGTCCAGGCGTTTCACACACTGAGCAGCGACTTATATGTGGCTCAACAGCATCACTATCAACAGGCATCATGAGTAATTGACGAGACGCTGACAGCCAATAACTGTAATCGTTCCTCGAGGCAAGGTTGCATCGTTGGAATATGTTACAAAACAGATATGGCATGGTGGAGAACTGGCGAAGACACGAACCAGACTGACCTAAGTCTTGACCATGCGACTTATCATTACCTATATTGAAAAAGAGAAATCCATTTAAAAACAAACATTTCGACGTATATCTAGTCTGTGAATGCAGACTCTGTCCTCGCCCCCCCTGGCGCAGACTATCTGAGCATGAAAAAGACATCGTGACCTCGGATCGCCAGCGCGTT
The DNA here is from genome assembly GCA_035772405.1 of Chrysogorgia sp. JL179-B06. Classification (NCBI taxonomy): domain Eukaryota; kingdom Metazoa; phylum Cnidaria; class Anthozoa; order Scleralcyonacea; family Chrysogorgiidae; genus Chrysogorgia; species Chrysogorgia sp. JL179-B06. The sequence goes on from JAYKKM010000148.1 coordinate 3,421,275, forward strand.
AACCATTGAGCTATTAGAGCTCAAATTTATGATGGACTTGAGAAGACTAAGTTGGTAAAATTGTAAAATTCAAAACCAAAGAAATAATTGAAATTGGTTACTCGGTTCCGCTTTTATGATCTGTTTTTCAGCCGTCGAAAGAAAGCCTGGTACGTGATGTCATACCGGTATGAAACGGCGACAAAATACTTTATATTTTGGTTTTATTTTAGTGAAGTTTGGAATACTGTTTACTCTTGGGTGAGTGATAAGTGACAAACCAAATATCAAGCACTTTGTTCAATAAACCTATTACTAGTATGACGTCATACTGGTAATAGTGCCATTCTTCTCAAAACGCGGCCGTGCAACAAGAGAACCGAAGAAAACTCCTCAATAAATCGTGCGCTATATCATAAAATTAATTATTTTCTTCACTTTTACAAAGTTAGATATCTCTTTCGGAGGAAAATAGAACCTCAAAAGGTATAGTTGACCTTTAAGCTACGCTTCGCATATTTTTGGGGCAGAGGTAAAATTGTGCTTAATTGCAAAAATAAGTTACCAAGGTTTTTCACTCACATGTTACGAATGAATATCTTTTAAATAAATACGGTAAAAATATAACACTCAATATTTGCACCATACCTTGGACATACAAAAGACTGTAACCATCCCATAATTTTAAATAACCAAATGGACATTCTGGTGGAGTTGGATCTTGACTATGTCGAGTTACGTAAAATCCCGAGGCGCTAGCTGGTGGACCAGTGTCACCAACCACACCAGGGTTTCCAACTGCCCCCTTTTCACCAGGTTGTCCTTTCCCGCCCGTATCACCAGGGAAACCACGAGATCCAGGATTACCAGGTAAACCTTCACTGCCGTGTATACCAGGTTCACCTGTTGCGCCAGTACGGCCATCATTTCCTGTGAATTAATGATAAAAACATTTCTTGAATTAATAAATACATTATATATTTGTACATGTAAATGTACAAATCCTTAGAACATTTAGTTTAATCGTATTAGTAGTTTAATCGAGTGAAATGACAAATATTACTTGTTATATGTATATAACTTGTTATATATATATATATATATATATATATATATATATATATATATATATATATATATATATATATATATATATATATATATATATATATATATATATATATATATATATATATATATATATATATATATATATATATATATATATATATATATATATATATATATATATATATATATATATATATATATATATATATACAGATATATATATATATACAGGTATATATATATATATTCAAGAGATATCAATAGAACAACGTGGTCGTTCAATTTTTGATGTTTTTCAGCCGTCGGGAAAGAGTTAAAATGTATGTATTCCAACACTCGAAATATATATAGGTTCTAAGGATTTATGGTGAAGGAAAATTTCGAGTGTTGGAATATATACATTTTAAGACCAAACCGGGACCTGAGTTGCGAAAAATGCAACGTTGCGAAAAATGCAACTTAGAGGCCTTCCGGCTGGAATTAAACCCGCGACCCTGCGATGCTAGTGCAGTGCTCTGACCACTGAGCTATACGGAAGCCGTTGCCGAGAGTCTAGTCACGAGTTCTGTATATATAGTGCAGGTGGTAATGCCGGGATAAGATTCTGGGTATATTACAAGTAATATTTGGCATTTCACTCGATTAAACTACAGGTTATATTATATATATATTATATATATATATATATATTGGCATTTCACTCGATCAAACTACATGTTGAAAGGATTTATGGTGAAGGAAAATTTCGAGTGTTGGAATACATACATTATAAGACCAAACCGGGACCAGTTGCGAAAAATGCAACTTCAAGGACTTCCGGCTGGAATTGAACCGCGACCCTGCGATGCTAGGTGCAGTGCTCTGACCACTGAGCTACGGAAGCCGTTGCCGAGAGCCTAGTCACGAGTTCTGTATATATGGTGGTAATGCCGGGATAAGATTCTGGGTATATTATAGGTAATATTTGGCATTTCACTCGATCAAACTACATGTTGAAAGGATTTATATATATATATATATATATATATATATATATATATATATATATATTATATATATATATATATATATATATATATATATATATATATATATATATATATATATATATATATATATATATATATATATATATATATATATATATATAACATGAGCATATATCAAAGCGATCATATAACCTTCTAATATTAAAATAACACAGTAATCATGATCGTAAATCCGAATTCTTCAAAGATCGAGATTCATGTTGATTCTACACAGGTCGTGGATGTCTGGACATAACTTAAAGCACAGCAACCCAAGATTGGTATGCTACTGTACCTCTCTGGTGAGAAGTAAAATAAGTACATCCATTTTTGTAAAAACTTTATATGCAAATCATATGTCTTTACCTTTGAAACCTGGAAGTCCATCTTGACCAGTTTGTCCCTTTGGTCCTCTGTCACCAGTACTTCCACGTGTTCCTTGGGGTCCAACAACATCCCTCGAATCTCCAGGATTTCCTTTTTGGCCATCAGGACCATAAGCACCAGCTAGTCCAGGACCTCCGATCTCACCAGGAATACCTTGGAATATAATAAAAAATTCTAGAAGTTCTGACACTGAAACAACGTACTACCATTATAATTAGTCATGATATAATTAGATGAAAGGTTATTTGGATGTTATTCTAACCACGTGGGGGATAGGTATACTTTCAAACTACCAAACGCAATCATCCTCATCATCCATTAGATAACCATAATAATCCATTATCACCATCCATTATCACCATCTATCATCATCATCATCATCATCATCATCATCATCATAAAACATGAACGATCGTCAAGCTCAAATCCTCAGAAAAAAAGAGTCCCTGGCAGGTATCGAACCTGTAACCTTCTGATTGCTAGTGAGACGCTCTAACCATTGAGCCTCGAGACTCGAATGGAGAGCGAGGGTGACTGATGCATGCATTGGTTCGAATCAATCGATTGACAATTAATGTACTGCATATGCGACAGCCAAAAGCTCTCATATTCACTATACATCAGTGTATTTATATAACACACCAAAGTATTACTGATATCTAGTGACGCGCATCTGCAGTACTACATTAATGGTACATGTACATCCTATATATATATAGCAAAACGAAAAGATTTTAATTTCGAATTTTACTACCAATAGTCTACTGTATGTGACGTAATTTAGGGATTTACATTATACTCTGATGAAAGGCTGAGCTCGAAACGTCAATATTTTGTTGCTAAAAATGTCGGCAGTTCACCACCTTTTCACTTTGCTATATTACATTTCACATTTATTACAGGTAGACGTTATAGGTAGACGTGGTTATCTGTTGGTTTGGAGTAGACATCTGTTAGAATGAGTCCTTCAACCAACTTGAGGTTAAGTCTAGCGAATTCAACGATGTTTCGGAGTAGACTAAGGTGAATTTGATGGTTGGTTAAAGGTTTGGACACACGAGGCAACAAATCGCGGGGGCATGTTGCGGCGACATTTTCCCTGTCAAGGACACACGAGGGGACATGACAGAGAAGGAAAAGGAAAATAAAATAACGTTCTTTGATTGGTTTATTTTAATTTTGTCGCAGGGACTAGTTGCTGTTTATACGATGGGACATGTTGCGCGGACAAAATTTTGTCCCCGCGACAAGATTTCGCATGATGCATACGACAGGATTTGTCCCTACAACATGTCCACGCGATACGTCCCCGCAATTTGTCGCCTTGTGTGTCCCAACCTTAAAGGGAATTTATAAAATCGGTGAATTGAAGTAGTTTGGTAGTATCTTGTGTCCATAGATCAAATATATCATCCCGATACCTCCACCAGAGTTTAGGTTTAATTTATCCAGATTTGGCTCTCTCGTTAATTATGCCCATAACGAGATGGTCATAACTACATGGACTTATAGTACGTATTCCATATAAGGTCATATCGGACGGGACTGGGAAGAGCAAATCGTTGCCCTAACGAGCATATACGTTGCCCTGACGAGCAAATACATTGCCCTCGTACCAGCCCACTGGATGCCGATAGTTAACACATACGATATGTTCGATTATCTGCTCTTTTTAAGAAAACTACGTTCGCTAGCCGGATAAGCTGTACGCATATTGTAAACAGATAATTTACCTTTATTTTAATATATATTGTAGCTTTGCGAGTTGATTATTTCTCAAGAAAACGTTCGTCGAAGACAGCCGAAAGTTCGTTTACAAGATGGTATCCGTAATACGAAAATTATATTTTTGGTCATGTTCGATTATCGGCTCTCGAAGAGAACTAAGCTGTATGCATGTTGTAAATAGATCATTTAACTTTAAAAGAATACATTCTATAGCTTTGTGGGAGGGTTAGGACCTTTGTTGTTTTGGGGTCGGTTACAATCCAATTAACTTGGAGGCTGGTACGAGGGTAATGTATTTGCTCGTCAGGGCAACGTATATGCTCGTTAGGGCAATGTATTTGCTCTTCCCAGTCCCGTCCGATATGACCTTATATGGAATACGTACTATAAGTACCTATCATAACTACAGTACAGGCATTCTTCTGTCCCCTTAGAAAAACTGGAGTTGTTATGTTGGAGACATATTTTAAATTTCAATCGCTTCGACGATGCATTCAGTGGATGGCAATTTATGTACGAGAATTTAACGTATTTGTTGTTGCTGAGATTCTTCGATCATTGTAAATGTTGAGGAAATCAGAAACGACGTCCCATGAGACCAAAAAAGTTCCCTCTGGAATTGGGCCAGACTCCAGTGTTTCCACTTCGGAAGGAAATTTCCTTCCTGAGATAGGAGCTTGAACACAAAGAACTTTTGCAAAGAAGGCTAATAATATCTTACTCCTCCCCCCTAGTGACGCATCTGTGGAAGGAAATTTCCTTCCCAAGTGGAAAAACTGCATGGGGCCAGTAATATTTAGTTCCATTATTTTTTGCAGTATAGACGACAAAGCTTGCGCGAGGGGCTTAAGGTAGAAATATATAAAAGCGGATAGCTTCTTAATGGCTGTTCCACAGCATGATGTAATTAATCGCAGTGGATTTCCTTCTTTGTGGGTCTTGATATTTCCATTCTTGGTGGTTATATTTTAATCGTAAATATTTTTAATCGTAAATATCATCCCCTTCCAATAACCATACCCTCACAATTTAACCACACAATAACTACACCTTCACAATAACTACACCTTCGCAATAACCACACCTTCGCAATAACCACACTCTTCCAATGTACTCAATTAAAGTTAATGCAAGCTCTTCGTTCTTGTAATTTTTATAACCCACTATCACTAACCTTTTTGCCCCGGCCTGCCAGAGTCTCCATCTTTTCCGTCATCACCAACTTCACCTGGTGCTCCTGTAATTCCTACCTCTCCGTCACTTCCGGGGGGCCCAACCGGCCCTGGTATGCCATTCTCACCCTTATGCCCCTTAGGGCCGGGACGTGCAGGTGCACCTTTATCTCCAAATAGACCTTGATCACCACGAGTACTAGGCACTTGCTCACCACGATCTCCTACACAAACGTGAGAAAGGTCAGGATGTATAAGATGAATCATTACGAAGTCGTAAAGCTCGAAAACCCTCGAATCCTATATTGGGACCTGAATTCAACCTCGTCCACAGGGCATTTTGCCTCCATGGTGATAGGTCGGCAAAAATGGCCCTGGGATCGGCAGGTTGATTCCATAATCTTATTGGCCAGTTCTAAAACTCGATCAATTCAGCTACAGTATAATTTATTCATCTAAATCCACATCTAAAGAAATGTCCTCGCCTATATGAATATTAGATATTCAAACGACACCGAACTATCAAAACACATTTGGAAATTGAAGACGGAAAACAGAGACTTTAACATCAAATGGTCTATAATTAAGCGAGTAGCGGCATATAAAGCACAATCAAAACGATGCAATTTATGCCTAGAAGAAAAACTGTTATTGATGAAAGCAAAGAAGAAACACTTTTTAAATAAACTATCCGAACTCTTTTCGAAGTGCGGACATGTAACGAAACACCAACTCAATTAACTAGTGACATTAACTACACCAATGTAATATACCTTAAGAATAGTAGAACCTAATCTGTCAGTTGCCTGAAGATCGCATATAGCGTGAAACTCAGAGTAGCAACAGCATTCGACCTAAATTATATTATTCCGCTCTACCTACAATGGTATTGAGCGCTCTTAAACCTTACGCCGACTTTGTGATTTTACTATTTTTGGTATATATATATATATATATACTATATTGTAAGAAATCAAAGACAAGACATGCTTTTCTGTAACTCTGAGTTTCACGCTGATGCGATCTTCAGACAGACTTTATTATGTAATAAAGTCTGTCTGAAGATCGCATCAGCGTGAAACTCAGAGTTACAGAAAAGCATGTCTTGTCTTTGACTTCTTACAATATAGTATCACGCTCTGCTATACAACGCATCGAGCACTTTCGCAACAGCGTAGACAAATCATCGAATTATATATATATATATATATATATATATATATATATATATATATATATATATATATATATATATATATATATATATATATATATATATATATCATTAACCTAAACCTAATCATTAATTCATAAGCAAAACACAAAGGAAAATCACTACTCATATCGGAGATGACGTTAATTTTCAAAATTACTGTGCCAATGAACGCATGAAATGACTCTGTTTAGAAGACATTTACAAATCTTGTAGTACGGTCTATATCAGCTCTAAAACACTCGGCTATCGATAGACCTCCTGCGCAGTTTGCAAATATTACATAACAGTTCATTGAAATATCACGTCTTCTTTTACCTTTTAACCCCTTCGCTCCATTATCGCCAGGTATTCCAGGAAATCCCGGGCGACCATCAATTCCTGGATCACCCTTGGGTCCTTTATCTCCTGATGCAAACTCATCCAATCCAGGCTCTCCTTTGCTCCCTTGAAATCCTTTATCTCCAAGTGGTCCTGGCAAACCAATATCCCCGTCGTCTCCAGGGGAACCCACTGCACCTTGGTCTCCAAATGATCCTGGTGGGCCACTAACTCCCGTCATGCCTATGGTAAAAAAGTTCAAAATAAGGTTTTGTAATGCTAGTTTTAAATTCGGACACGTGTTTTCTTACCTGGGCCTCCTTTGACTCCTTTTCTGCCAGGTAATCCTGATCCATCATCTCCTTTTGGACCTGATGGTCCACCCAAACCCTGTTGTCCTGGGTCTCCTACTTCCCCAGGCGGTGGCAAACCAGAAAAACTTCCTGGTTCTCCTTTTTTACCATCTGCTCCTCTAGGGCCTTATGAAAACAGAGAAGAATGCGTTGAATCTTACAACACAGTATACTTCTTAAGTTATGGGTCGTTTTCACTCACACCCTGGAAATTCAAATGGCAAAGTACATGGCAGTCATGTTAGTGCAATTACAACAAAAAAACATAACTCCTACTCTCGGCAGTACACCAATATTTCACAGTTTTCGATATGTATTTAACATATATTTAAAATTGTATTATTGAGGTACATCAACAGGACTGCCATGACGTCAGGATCAAGACAAGAATAAACTGTTTTGGTCCTTGACAGAGATCGACTCCATAATCTGAACGCCAGGAATATTAGTTATTTCCATCTCTAGTTATACCATCGTTAAGAGATTAAGATATTTTTACACGCATGTACTTGCCCTTACCAATATGTCCTTAATCCTCTTAGATCTACGGAAACTAATCATAGGTTCTAAATATCAAAGCCTGGCTATCTTCACCTCATAGACGTACGGGTAAAATTTTGTAGGGCTGGAGCATAACTTGCCCGAATAAATTATGACGTCATAACCCCTGAAGAACATGAATTGCCATCGTTATGTCTAAACAATATTATACATGTACGTTTTTCGTTTAAACATCGACATGCATTAGAAACATGTACATTATGGAGGTCCGAAAAAGTTGTTTTTTTTGATTTTCTGAAAGTGTATTTCCTGCAATTTGAGGGCACTTTTCTCGTTTTTTTCAGCCGCGGCAGTGTGTGGGATTTGAAGTATTTAATTAACACAGATGTTCCAAATTTAGAGGGTGTGGACATTATTGTATTTATACTCGATTTTATTGAGAAAAGCAAAATATTTATAAGCTAGTACACAATTAACATAATGGTGAATAATAATTAGGTCGAATACAAGAGTTAATAATTATATCGAATACAAAAGGTACCGAGTTACCACACTCCTCCCTCCTAAATGTTACTAAGATTTTTTTTATTTTATTGTTTTCTGAATTGAAAATGTTAATAATGTTTTAATAGTTACTAATAATTATCGCACTGAATAATCTCAATTTTAAACGATCCGGAGGTTTACGATGGCGTACAGGATAACGTTTCTCCAGCGATGTAGCAGTTGGAATCTCTGGCGCTGCTTGAGGTTTAATAGTGGCGTACATGAGTACGTTCCTCTAGCGACGTAGGAGCCGGAATGTCTGGCGCTGGTGGAAATTCTTCTATTGACTGAGGTTGCTTTTACACAGACGACTGCCTTTCAACTGGTTGTGGAAGTTCCACAATTTGTTTCGGCAATTTCTCAACCACGGGTAATTCCGCTGTCAAATCCAACGACTCTTCCCGAGGAAAGGGAGAGTCACTTCTTGTTCGGAGATGGTCAACATGACGCTTCCAGGTCAACTACCCATCACGAACAATCACCAGGTAAGACACCGGACCGGTTCTCTCGATTACAACTCCAGGAATCCATGGCAAGCCATCTCTAAAATTCTTGACCATCACATTCTGTCCATCGTGGTGGACTTTCTGTGCGGTCTGTTTCTTGGCAACACGTCCCAACGTATCGGGTCTCACCAAATCCAGGCGAGTTCTCAAATTCCGATTCAAGAATAGGTTTGCGGGCGCACAATTTGTCGTTGTGTTTGGTGTGCTCCGATATGCCGGCAGGAAACTTGACAACCGATGCTCAAGCGTCCTTCCATCCTTCTCTCCGTTCTTCATGGCTGTTTAAAGGTTTGAACAAACCTTTCCACGTCTCCATTGGACGATGGATGGTATGGTGCACAACGTATGGGCTTTAAACCATTCTTCCTCATTAACTCTGCAAACTCCTGCGACGTGAACTGCGGTCCATTGTCTGTTACCACTTGCTCCGGAAACACACTGCCATCATTTTCCTCATTTCCTCAATCGTCTTCTCTGCCGACGTAGTGGTCATATTGACCACCTCAGGTCACTTCGAATGCGCATCCACCGGCAACAGGAACATTTTTCCTACGAACGGACCTGCAAAATCAAAATGCACTCTCTGCCAGGGTCTTGATGGCCATGGCCAAGGGTGCATCGGGGCCACAGGAGGCAAATGCTTGATTGACTGATACGGTTAACAGCTCTTTACCACCAGACATAACTTCTGGCTAGTGAACGCATTCTGCTAATGCCCGGATGATCACTGTGAAGTTCTTGAACAACCGACGGTTGTAACTTGGTTGGAATAATGATACGAATTCCCCACATGACAAAATCTCTTTCGATGGTTAATTCCTGACGTCTGCTGCTATACGGCTTTAAAGAGGCATCGATGGATGCCGGCCACGCAATTTTCCCTTTCGTGAACGGTCGTTACCATCTCATTTCTCATAGAATACTGGGTAAGCGGAGTGAAATTCCTCGTGGTCCCAAGGTTCCCGCATACATTGTTTTGTGCGGTGACATGTTCGTCGTGAAATTCAAAATTTGTAAATAGTTAGTATTTAGTATTTAGTATACAGGAGAAGAGCGTTCATGCAGAAGAAATTATACATGGCAAACTCTCAATCCTGGATCAGTAAATTCGATCTTGTGATCGATAGTCACAACGTACAGTATATTTGATATTTTCCAAAAGGCAAACGACGTTATTCGGGATTTCGAAATATCAATCACAACAACGTATGCTTCGAGGTTTCAAAATATATTTGTGGACTGACAAAATATATTTGTCGACCGACAAAATATATTTGTCGACTGAAACTATTATATGCGCATTGCATATATGGACCACCGTAATATACTGTAAAACCATAAATGTAGTTGAGCATTTCTGCATTTGCCATAGAACATTCGTAAAGTCACTTACTAGTCATAGATGCTTTTAAATAAGTGATAAAACGTACGTGTTGTGCTGCGTAGGCAGTGTAGAAATACAAATCAAAATGTATAAAAAGGTTGGTGTACTGCCGAAATAGAGTGTAAGTTGTCTAACGTTTCGAGCGAAGGCCCTTCGTCAGAGAGTGAAACATAAAGTGAAATATATTTATTACGTTCGAAATTTGTTTTTTCAAAGAACTCGCCATATAGATGCTTGTTCGCTTTTTAGATCAAAATATTATGAAAGAACACGAGGTAAAGTGAAATAATCACTCAGCGAATATATTTATTACGCTCGAAATTTGTTTTTTCAAAGAACTCGCCGTATAGATGCTTGTTCGCTTTTTAGATAAAAATATTATGAAAGAACACGAGGAACCGCGAAATAGTGTGCGGAAACCTTGGGACCACAAGGAATTTCACTCCGCTTACCCAACATTCTATGAGAGCTGGGATGGTAACGACGCTTCGGGTGGTAACGACCGTTTACGAAAGAGAAAATTGCGCCGGCCACCCCGAACGAGTATGGGCCAAAACACGACTAAGCACGGAATCTGTTCTTGTCGCTGTTTGCAACTGCTCATTTGTCACCGGCAGTGCGCTTAACTGTGAAACATTGAACACATTAGACTCAACTAATGTAGATTCCTCGGCTTTTCCTTGAAGGGGGCATCTGCGTTACCATGACTTCCAGATGGCTTATATCATAGGTATATGCTGACAGCAAAATTGCCCAACGCTGCAATCTTGCTGTTGCCAAGGGAGAAATTCCTTTCTTTGGCCCAAAAATGGCTGTGAAAGGCTTGTTGTCCGTTCACAAGGTGAACCGTCGACCGTATAAATACTGATGAAAATTCTTTATGCCGCATAATTGGCAGCGCTTCTCGCTCAATTTGAGCGTACTTCTGTTCCGTACTCGTCAAAGTTCGTGACGAAAAGGCAATTGGACGTTCGCTTCCGTCCGGGAGGACATGCGAAATCACTGCTCCAACACCAAAAGGGCTAGCGTCACATGACAGTATGATATAGGCCACTTTGGATTAAAGTGGACTAACACCCTGGACGACATCAATCGTTCCTTAGCCATCTTGAATGCCTTCGAGCAGTCATCTGTCCAGGCCCATTATTGGTTTTTCTTGAGCAAGGAATTCAACGCGTTGATTACTGTTGCCAGATCAGGAATACATTTTCCATAATAATTCAGTAGTCCCAAAAAGGAACGTAATTGCTGAATGTTCTGTGGCACAGGCGCACCGATAATGGCTTCCAACTTGCTTCCAGTATAGGGTGTACTCCTTATGCGTCGATTCGATAACCGAGGTACTCCATCGATTCTTACATGAAGGCACACTTTCCCAGATTTACCCGCGCACCCCATTGCTGCAACCGCTGAAGTACTTCATCCAAGTTCATCAAATGGTCCTGATCGATCATTAGCACCTGTCACGAGTATGTCATCAATGTAGACCACCGAGTAGGGAATTCCCTGCAACACGGTTTCCATGGTCTTCTGAAATATTGCGGGGGCTGAGGTTATACCAACGGGCAAACGATTATATAACAATAAAGACCCTTATGAGTATTTATTGTTACAAACTTCTTGGAGTCTTCGTCCATCAGTAACTGATGATACGCTTGGGATAAGTCTAATTTGGTAATTTTTTTCCACCGGCTAACGTAGCAAACAGATCTTGTGGTTTGGGAAGAGGATAAGTATCCACTTCTAGAACCGGATTTACTGTCACTTTATAATCACCGCAAATCCGGAATTTTCCATCTTTCTTTGGGACTGGTTACTTTTGAGTAATTCCATCACAAATCAACACAGCCAGTACACCCACCTCTCCCAAATTTCTTGAAATTTTGCATGAAGCTTACATACCATAAGAATGATAAACATTCAACATTTCAGCTTTCTATCCTAAATGGTTTTTGAGATATCGTAATTTGAAATATGGCTAAAAAACACAAAATGGGCGTGGTCGGCATTAAATTTGGCCATCTTCGCATTTACATTTTAGTCAATATTTGCAAGGCCATAAACGGTATAGTCCTATCAATTTGCACAGATACATATTTTTACTTGGAGATTTCAAAAATAACATTTCATGGCTGCTACTGAAGAGTAACGTTATTCTGTTAAACGGCAATATCTACTGTCATTGTTGCCGAGTTTTTTTAGGAAGCAGTGAAGATACACGTCTGAAACCTTTTCCACATCTGCTTCATATATCACTTGAGTTTGAGCTTAAATTTGGAGATGGTAAGTTGTCTGCTTAAAAAGTTAGAGGCTTTTGAAACTTTTTGCATATATAAGGCTTTTTGCATATATTTGATAAAATATAGGGGGGGATTATAGTAAATGGGCACAAGGACTGATGAACCTTCCATATAATTATTTGTCTGTGGTAAAATGTAAATAGACATGAAGTACTTCCGTATTTCTAGTAGTGAACTGCTGGCCATTTTCTAAAATTCATAACATTTCAAGATTTTGAGCCATTTTGAGAGAGAATAGTATAACTTTGAGAAGCATTTAAGATCAAGTGAACAGTATATACATCTATTTAAATTGGGCAGCATAGTTCTAATATGTCCAGTGCTGAACCAGAGCCTTGCTCAGTGGGCCTACAATTAGAAGATCAATGTCATAAATTGAGTTATACAAAAAAGATTGGTCAAAGAGTTTCAACTGAGCTGACTGATGTGGAAAGAGAACCTGTGATATGGCGGACTGGCCTACATGGTACAGAAGAGTTTATAATATGCTTTCATCATGAAAAACTGTTCTGCAGAAGTATTCTATGTATAAAAAAAAGGTTGTAATCCATTCAAGCTGGAATCACATACTGCAGTAAGATCTTTGCGAGAAATAAATTTGGATACTGCGAGAGATTTAAAAGAACGCGGAGTAAGTGTTACCCCTGGAAATAAATTATGTCCACCATGCAGGATGAAAATAGACAACTCAAAGTGGAGCCTTTGCCTAGTGATGGTGATGCCAATGATGGTAATTTTGAGGATGCTGAAGCCATGGAGCTTGAGTTATCAGTGGAAACAGATAAACAGGAGTTAAATTCGTCTTTTATTGAAGTGAATGCAAGTCCAATTAAACTACATGGAGTTGGTGAGAATTCTAAAGTGAGTTATGGAAAAAGGAAATTATCTGAGTTTCAGTCAAGGTTAACAGAAAAGAAGTCAAGGATACAAGAGAAGATGGCAAATGTATTAGATATTATTAGATATTATTAGATATTACACCAGAAGAGATTGAAGACACGCAGTAACAAAAAAGCATTCCAGATGAAGTACAACAGAAAGCAGATGACCTAGACAAACTCCTCGAAATGATGAAAGAGAAGATTAACATTTCAACCCGTAAAGTCAAGATTCAAGTTTTGACATTGACACCATCATCTTGGTCAGTCAGAAAAACAGCTGAGTTTTTTAAAGTTTCCAATTACGTGGTTCGTACTACATTCAGGTTGCGTAAGGAAAAGGGTATTCTGGCGACTCCAGAAGCAAAGAAAGGCCATGAACTATCTGACAATGTAAAGAATCTTGTGAGAGAATTTTATTATGATGATGAAAACAGCAGACTGCTTCCTGGAAAAAAGGACTATGTGAGTATAGGCAACAAGCATCATATGCAGAAGAGATTAATTCTGTCAAACTTAAAAGAACTTCACTCATCATTTAAAAAGAAAAATCCAGATATAAAGGTTGGATTTTCCAAATTTTGTAAGCTTAGACCAAAATGGTGTATTACAGTTGGTGCTTCTGGGACACATTATGTTTGTGTGTGCACTGCTCACCAAAATGTTAGTCTTTTACTAAACGCAGTAAATCTAGATAAGACATACCACGAGTTGATTGAGATGATTGTAGGGATTCAAAAGAATGTATGGTACATAGGTGCGCGGACTGTCGTGGCATTGAACCATTGAAATTGTACCTGGCAAATGCTCTTGGAAATGAATGTGATATGGTAGTTTTGATGAGGATGAGTGATGAAGGTGATGAACCACAAATCACTTTTAACCAATGGAGTAGTACAGACAGGGCAGAGCTAATGAAACAGTCTGCCAGTGTTTCCAGATTTGTTGAAGTGCTTTGTGAGAAACTTGACAAAATTACTTCCCACTCGTACATTGCAAAGCAGGGACAATATCTCAAACAAGAAAAAGCAAATCTTAAAGAAAATGAGGCCATCCAGAGAACTATAAGTTTTTGGTTCAAGATGAAATTCAGGGGTATCATTGGAACAAAACACAGTGCACTTTACATACAGTAGTTGTTTACACCAAAAGAGATGGTAAGCTAGTTGAGCAATCGCTTTGTTTTATTTCTGATGATCTTGATCATGATGTAAACATGGTGTACAGAATACTTAAAGAAACAGTCAACTATATCATTGGACATGTGAATCAAGAATGTACGTCAGTTGAATATTTTTCTGATGGCTGTGCTGGACAGTATTACATTTGATTTTAATCTGGCATCAGACGAAGTCCCTCCAGTGGAAGTTTCAGTGAACGGTTTTGTGATATGTCTATATGATGGAGAACACTGGGTTGGTTTAGTAGAGAATATGGACAAGGAGCAAAGAGATGCTAAAATAAAGTTTATGCACCCAAAGTGTTGTGCACGATCATATTTTTGGCCTGTTCGTGATGATGTTTGTTGGGTTCCAGATGAGAACATTCGGTACAATATAAGTGTGCCAACCACTGTCACTGGAAGGCAGTACAAACTGCAACTTAAAGATGAAGAAATTTTAAGCAAAATTGCCAAAAATTAACTTACATTAACATTTTTGACAAGGTTTCACCCCATATATGCAAAAAGCCTTGCTTGAAAAAGCCTCTAAGTTTTTAAGCAGACAACTTACCAAATTTAAGATCAAACGGAAGTGATATATGAAGCAGATGTGGAAAAAGTTTCAGACATGTATCTTAACTGCTTCCTAAAAAAACTCGGCAACAATGACAGTAGATATTGCCGTTTAACAGAATAACATTACTCTGCTTTTTGGTACGCAATATCACATCCCAGACTTTAGTAGCAGTCATGAAAGTGTTATTTTTTAACAAGTAATATCTCCAAGTAAAAATATGTATCTGTGCAAATTTATAGGATTATACCGTTTATCGCCTTGCAAATATTGACTAAAATGTAAATGCGAAGATGGCCAAATTTAATGCCGACCACGCCCATTTTGTGTTTTTTAGCCATATTTCAAATTACGATATCTCAAAAACGATTTAGGATAGAAAGTTGAAATTTTGAATGTTTATCATTCTTATGGTATGTAAGCTTCATGTAAAATTTCAATAAATTTGATAACGGTTGGTGTAATTTTAGTTTTTTCTGTGTTGAAATGACATGGAATTACTCTTTTGAGATTATCCCCGCCTCCTCCAGACGGTCAAACTCTTCTTCACCAGCTTCCTTGATGGCGTAGGGAACCGACCGCGGTTTACACAACTTGGGCGTGGTATTCTCCGTCACATTGAGCTTAACGCGGATCTCCTTGAACGTTTCCAATTCATCTTTGAATACCTCAGCATGGTTATCCAAGACTGCCCAACAGTGCTTGTTCTATGCTGCAGCGTCATTTGCTAATCCAATAGCCTTCCAATCAAAACGAATCTTTTTCAGCCAACCTCTTCCGACCAGGCTTGGACCCTTTCCTTTAACCACGTAAAGCAAAAGCTTCGCCGAGTGATTTCCACAATTCTCCTGGACGTCCATCACTCCTACCACTGGCATTTGCTGTACCTGGAAATTCTTTAACCTTCGTTTCTTCGGAAATAATTGACACGGCAGCTCCCGTATCCAGCTCCATCTTCAAAGATTTTCCGTTAACCACCGGCTGAACCACTATTGGCTGAGACGCAATATGATCCAAATTATACATCGGAAATTCCGGTTCATCTTCCCCTCCGTCAACTGGTTGAACTTCCGACTGTAACCACGTAGATTCTCGGTGGATTTCGTGGTGGCCTCTTTCGCTTGACACACTGAAGCGATATGTCCTATTTTCCTAAACTTGAAACACTGCGAACCTTTAAACCGACAATCCTCCGATTTATGGTTATTTCCCCCACAACGAAAACATTTTATCGAAGTCCTCTGCGGTTTCCTTGGCCTCTTGAGCTTGTTTGACCTTGTCAACTTAAATGCAACTCCAAGCAATTTCTTTCCGCACTTTCCCGCATGCCTTGTGCAATTTGGATAGCTCTCTCGAACGTCAGCTCTGCTTCTGATAATAACTGCTTCTGTATAGCCTTATTTCGTAAACCACACACAAGTCTATCACGAAGCGCCTCGTTCAAATAAGTTCGGAAATTACAATGCCTATAGCCATGCGTTTCAATTCGGCAACGTATTCTTGAACGGATTCGTTTGCTTGCTGAGATCTCTGATGAAAACGAAATCTCTCCGCTATCACCAACGGTTTCGGTTCGAAGTGAGCCTTTAGTATTTCCTTTAATTGAGCAAACGACTTTTCTTTAGGGAGTTGAGGTGCTACCAAATTCCGTAACAGCGAGTAAGTTTTTCCACCCACTCGGCTCTTACGTCGTGTACCGGACACAGAATATTACATCATTGAAATATTTAGTTTAAAAGTAGGGATAGTATTCCTTTATTTCAGGGTTAGGACTAGAGTTTTTATTTGAGTTATGGTTTTTGTTCGTTTCAATCCCGAGAAAATAACCTTGAATTGTCTATGACGTAGTCTGTGTCCATTGTGTGTGCAGTACACGAAGGAGATACCACCCACAGCGGTCAACAACACCACAGCTTGCTTTTCTTGAACAATCTCATTTACTTCGAAATACTACTCTACTCTTTCGATATACGCCAATATCCCATCATCTTCAGCCTTGAATTCACGTACTGTAGATTTCCGATCACAGAGGCTATAACCCAGTATCCTCGTCGCCAGTATTGTATTTTAATACTCGATTTTATTGAGAAAAGCAAAACTATTTATAAGCTAGTACACAATTAACATAATGGTGAATAATAATTATGTCGAATACAAAAGGTAATAATTATATCGAATAGTTACCACAGATATCTCTCTGGCGCATGGGGAATGCGTTGCACGACGGCAGAAGAAAAGGAAGGAAAAGCAATCAGCCACAAAACCAAATGTATTAGGTATATATCCAAGTTGAATATACGAGATAACGTTTAAACAATGCCCGGACCCAGGCCAGACGACTATGCCACTAACCATTGCTCAATGAAGAACAACGATGAAATCCCAGATTAATTCCCTCAATGACAATTCGTTATAAGTTGCATTCAAATATTAGAATAATTTAAAACAGGACCTTTTTGCCCGAATGACAAGACCATTTTTAGAATAGAGCTAATTTTTCGTACAACTGGGGGAGCTACAGTCCCCGGCCCATACACCTATGATTCCCCTCTTCGCATGAGGTGGATGATAAGATCTATAGAATACTGATCGGTATCCCTGGGCATACAATATACATTTGTTGTAAAAAATCCAAAGTAATCATAACATCAAGTGAAGAAAGTAAGAAAGTAAGCCATAACCACAAAAATATCAACCAAAAACAACCACCATGTCTAAATGTGCACGATTCAAGAAACCGATATTTCATCTTCCATATTTTTATGGTGTGGAAAGGCTACGTGTAAAATTTTTCAGTTTGTTAAAGGATTTATTACACGCTGCAATTTTTGCTGCAACTTGTGTTGCAACTTGGTTTTCAAAATTTCAAGTTTTTAAATATAAAACTTGGTTCTACTTTCTGCAACAAATTTTGACAAGATGCATGATAATTCGTACGTGTAATACCACTTCGACCAACCAAAATATATTCCGGCTGCGTGAAAAAGTGCGACCGAGAGAGAAAACGACAGCTTCTGTAGCGAGCAAGGAAGTGCCAGCTGACTTTTTTCAAAAACACTTACGTGTAACATCCTGGCCTTTCATACAACTTGTGTCGCACAACAATGTTTTTCGTGACAAAAGTTCCAGCAAAAATTGCTGCGAGTAACAGGGCCTTAGACAGGCTCGGTTTTTTATAGTTCGGTGGAGAAGCGTTCTTTCAGCATAAATTATCGTTGTATACGCACTCGTATACTTTTACGCACGTGTATTTTTATTACATGACCTTAATATTGCTTTATTTTACCTTTCCCTCCATCATCACCAGATGGTCCAGGTGGTCCACTGAGCCCTTTTAATCCTTTTCCACCTGGTCCACCAATATCTCCTTTTACTCCAATATCACCTTTAGTTCCTTCAGGCCCAGCATCACCATCTTCACCAAATCCTGCATCACCTAGTTGGCCTTTTTCACCTTTTATAAAAGAATTCATTAATACACAGGTAAAAACGCACAACCTGTTGCAAATTGTCAACAATGTTTTACTGGCAACTTTTTGCTGCACGTCGTGAACAATATTGATGGCCAACTGTGAACAATTAATGTTGTGCTGTACCCCCCTGAACAATGTTTTCAGAAAGGTTGTTCAACAATGATAACAATGTTGTTACAGCATTGTTTATAGGCAACTGTTAACAAGCTGAAGCAACAATGATAACAATAGCGAATCTATCAAATCAATATTGTTTTTCCTGTTTATATATATATATATATATATATATATATATATATATATATATATATATATATATATATATATATATATATATATATATATATATATATATATATATATATATATATATATATACATATATTCATATTACATTTCCCATTCCATAATTGCCTTTCTGTTTATATGGCTATAACACAAGGCTCAGATGCATTTTCACTTCTTTAACTCTTTATTTTCCCCTGTTCACTAACTTGGCAAAACAGAAAAAGACGCCAGTCGGGTGTGGCGTGATAATTTTGTAAACTAGATAATAGTTATAAAACTAAACAAATGTTGTTTTTGTTATCAATTGATAAATGAAATAAAGATTGTACCTTTTGAACCAGGACTTCCATCGGCTCCGGATTGACCAGGTTGGCCAATATCCCCCCCGTCTCCCTGAGGTCCTGGGTTCCCTATTGCTCCAGGATTACCATCTTTTCCTATCATACCTGAAAACATTTAAAGATTAAATTGTGAAATAATCCTCCAAGTTCCCAACTAACAATGTAGTAATGAAAGATTCAAACACAAAACATCGGATACGTAAAGAAAGAAAATAATTTAAAGAAAAATAGAGAGAAAAAAAAGGTTGGGATGAATGGAACGTGACGTAACGTCGCATGATGTGACGCAACAAGATATACGGTAGAATTGCGCAATATATTATTTGTCAACTTGCCAGCACTAGATGTGTGACATTACGAACAATGTTAATACCATGGAAGTTTAAATAATTCTTCAATATATATATATATATATATATATATTGTTCAATCGAGTGAAATGCCCAATATTACCTATATATATATATATATATATATATATATATATATATATATATATATATATATATATATATAAATATATATATATAATATTTAGTAGAAACGTACTAGTTGTCTAATGCAAATGCTACAATCTGATTGGCCACCTTATACTTGCTATCTAATTGTCCAACCCAGTCTCCACCTAGTTAATGTAGACAGTCTACATTGGCAACTTGCAGCTGTGAATGTATGTCTACATTATCAAATAACCGCTAACCCCAAAACGATGAAGATCCTAACTCTATAACTCCCCGCCTAACGAGTTTTGTTACTCGAATCAAAATCGATTTCCCCTGGATTTCCGTCATACAGTTACTGTAATTATACCCTCGCTAACTCGAACCCTCAATAACTCGAACCTCCCGCTAACTCGAAGCAATTTTCGTTTCCCTTCAGGTCATTTTCTATATAATTTACCCTCGATAACTCGAACCACGTTTGTCAAGACGTGACAAGTCAAAAAATACAGTACTGTAGTCCAAAAAATTGAATTTATTTTGAAACAGCCGTGTATTCTGTCTTGTAAAAAAGTGAATCGCATGAACTCTATAGCAGTAGCCCGACGTTGTTCGCAGTACCTAGTCTTCTCCTGCTGCTTTTTTTTGTTTTGTTGTTTTGATTTATAATATTTAGAAATATTGTTCCATTCCATACAGTAATTAAACTTGATTAAATGACACTGTGTGAATAGAAATACACATTTGTACTCAACTCCCGGTAACTCGAACTCCCAATAACTCGAACCTTTTTTTATTTCCGTTGAAGGTTTGAGTTATCGAAAGTCGACTGTATTGCTCAAAATATTCCGATCTACGTAAACATGGTTAGACTCGAGATGAACTTTATACGCATATGTAATTTTCTACGTGTCAGGCAATGTGGAGGAAAACGTGAAAAATAATGCTTATATTTCTTCATGTAATTATGTACCGGATTGACTTCAATTCGATTCGACTGTCAATCCGTTTCATCATGTAAACATGCCGGCCTTAGTTCTTCCGAAACATGAAATATAAATTATACGATAGAAAGTTCGACACATGAATTATTACGTTCGATAAGCTATTTTTGCCATGCTATATGTGGCTGACACACTGCAGCAGTAAATCTGTTAATAATCATCGGGAAAAACGGTTTAGGAATTAAAGGATACTAGCCAAAACATATGAAAGATCTTGATTTTAAGTGATTTTAGTTTATTTCCAAAGTTTTAGCATTCAAATCAATTAAGTTACGAAGATATACAGTAGCTAGTTGAAGTTGGAGAGTTTGTCCAGTTTCGACGCCATATTTGTTTCTCAAATATGACGTCACTGAGTGATTCTATCTCGTATTATGCCTAAGAAGCTCCTCTACTTTCCTGCATGAGGAACTAAATAGTTTATTTCGACTAATTTTTGTCCAAAGAACGTTCACAATAGCTATCACTATGTGATAGCCATCAAAACAACTCCACTGCCGATAACGAATCACTCAATGACATCATATTTTCAAAACCAATATGGCGTCAAAATCCTCAAATTTTGAAATTCAACTAGCCATATCTTCTTAACTAAATTGATAGGAATACTGAAACTTTGGAAATAGACTAAAGTTAGTAAGATCTTTCATATGAACTACATGGCTGGAGTATGTTTTAAAACGGACACGCGCTCTGTCTCAATCATTATATTTTCGAATTACTGTGGCATTCATTAGGTTCAACAAGGATTTACTGCAAACGGTGCCACGAATGCATTATACAGTCGCCGACATAATTTGAATTAAGTTTGGCACAGCAAAAGCACAATGTTTCAACTCGGAAACTCTTGCTTGAGTGTATTCTTGTCAACAGACACGAAACAAAAATGAATTCAAACATGGAGATCTATTTTACTTTTATTTTACTTTTTTTACTCTACATTTTTAAACTAAATGTTTTCCATGTCGGCCTTTATAGCGGTTTCCAATGTGTACCGAACCGCAACCGAACCGCAACCGAACCGCAACCGTAGTTATTTCTTTGTAATAAACACGTATTGACCGAATCGAGACCGAATGTGAGGTCTTCACGGCAAAATTATTCTGCCCGCGGTCTTTCAGTACAGACCTTGCGACGAAGGAGCGAGGTCTGTGCGAAAAGACCAAGCGCAGGATTTTTTTGCCGTAAAGACCGACAAATTGCTCTTTTAAATGTCTATCACAAATGTCAATCAGTTGTTTTGTAATAACTGGTCTTTACCGGTTTGTAAAGACCTCACAGCAACCAATCAGATTGCAGAAAAGCTGCGTTAAGACATGTCACGAGTGCAAAAGCACATCAGGGGTCTAGTAACTATAGTTGACATGCAACATAACGTTTAATTACCTGGAGACCCTTTAGGGCCACCTACTCCCACAATTCCAGGTTGTCCATCGTCACCGTTTTTTCCTTGGGCTCCACCATCTCCTGGACTACCTGGACTACCACGTTGACCAATAGCGCCGGGTTCGCCTTGAGGGCCTGGTGGCGATTCTCCAAGTTCGCCCTTATCACCTTTTAGTTCACCTAGTGGAGCTATTTGGTGTGAAAACAGGTAAAGCATGAACTTATAACTGAAAGTTGCTTGGTAAATAATAAATATTCATGTTACCCTGAGAATGATTCTGAAATTAACTGACAACTGTAGGAGAAGTCTGTAAACCTACAATAAGAGAATATTATTTGATGAAACGTTTTGCCGCAACTACTACTTACGATTATCTCCTGGATCGCCTACTTCACCACGCTCCCCGGGTGGTCCAGCAAGTCCATCCTTTCCTGGAGTTCCATCAGGACCAGGGCCACCTGGGTTGCCATCGTTACCGCGTAGCCCTGGCATACCGGGTTCCCCAGGATTTCCTGGAATACCAGATATCCCGTCACTTCCAGGCGAACCATCTATACCCGGAGCACCTAATTTAAAACAGAAATATATGAATCGGATAACATTGTTATAACTGGATTTTCCCTGAATATAGCTCTGAATTATTTTAATTTATGGTCATGTGGCACTAATTAAATGAATCCCACACTGGCAATAAATAAACAATTATTGCCGCTGGAGAATGAACTTGTTTTAACAAAGCACTCACTACCTGATCCCTCAGGAAACAGATTTGTTTTCTCTCGAATCTCGAGGTTTCCCTCAACTTCGTCTTGAGAAACATCGAAACAATCGAGAAAACAAAACTCGCTGCAGGTTTCCCTCAGGATCAGACATGCATTACGTGTATATTATTATGCATTTATCTCGATTTTGATTGGTTACAGATAATTTATGATATCTGTATAGCTTTTCTTTGACGTCAAAGATAATAGCTTGCTCATCACTAGAAAGTATACTTTAAAATAAGGTTTCCGCGGAAAGACTGGAAACTAGTTGTTCCAGGGTTAGTAGGAAGGTTAGTACAAGAGTTAATATTAGGGTGACGGTTAGTATAAGGGTTTGATTTTGGGTTATTTTTCAAATCTTTATACTAAACCTCGCCCTAATATTAAAGGCGGTGTTACACCAGGCAATTTTCCATGCAACTTGTCTTGCAATGGCTAAACCTGTTGCGTTGTAGTTGTGCTGCAGAGGGTGTTACACCAGGCAATTGTCCATGCAACTTGTCTCGCAATGGCTAAACCTGTTGCGTTGTAGTTGTGCTGCAGTCTCGCAATGGCTAAACCTGTTGCGTTGTAGTTTTGCTGTAGAGGGTGTTACAACAGGCAATTTTCCATGCAACTTGTCTCGCAATGGCTAAACCTGTTGCATTGCAGTTGTGCTGCAGAGAGTGTTACACCAGGCAATTTTCCATGCAACTTGTCTCGCAATGGCTAAACCTGTTGCGTTGTAGTTGTGCTGCAGAGAGTGTTACACCAGGCAATTTTCCATGCAACTTGTCTCGCAATGGCTAAACCTGTTGCGTTGTAGTTTTGCTGTAGAGGGTGTTACAACAGGCAATTTTCCATGCAACTTGTCTCGCAATGGCTAAACCTGTTGCATTGCAGTTGTGCTGCAGAGAGTGTTACACCAGGCAATTTTCCATGCAACTTGTCTCGCAATGGCTAAACCTGTTGCGTTGTAGTTGTGCTGCAGAGAGTGTTACACCAGGCAATTTTCCGTGCAACTTGTCTCGTTAAACTTATCTCGTTCGTGAAACCATACGTTGATAGTGTGTGTATGGTAAATTACTTTCCCGTATAGAGCGAGTAAACGGTTGAACAAACGAAGTTAAAGGGATAGTCCACCCCCAAAAAAATGTTGCATAAATGAAAGTTCTTTGTCGCTTTACATGAGAATGGGTATTAGTTTTCTGCTAATCCTTTTAGTTCTAGAGAAATTTGGCTTTGTTTATCGCATTTTGGGGAAATTGTAGACCGTCATTTTTGTTCTAATTGCGAGCGAATGCGGTCGCTCCCACTAATGTTTGACGTCATTGAATGATATTTCTATCACTCATTATGTAAAGAAATCCTTTACAGAAATAGAAATCCTGCACAATAGATTAAAACAACGCTATTCTCCTACTATTGTGAAGGGTTTCTTTGTAAAAAATACGATAAACAAAACCAAATTTCTCTTAAACTAAAAAGATTAGAAGAAAATTAATACCCATTCTCATGTAAAGCGATGAAGAACTTTCATTTAAAGTGCCTATGCAATGAAAAATTCAGTTGTAAAATAATTATTTTGTTTCAATGAACTCTTGAAACTATAAAGACTAACCATTTGCAACTTTTCCATATCTCACTTCACTCTTGAGATATTTTTCATTGCATAGGCACTTTAAGCAGCACTTGATTTGGAGGAATTAATCAATGGCTTTTGGAAATCTTCCTGTTTTGTTTGGCGAGGCTAAAAACCTGCTTAGAATCATCGAACCATGGACTGAATTACGTTCTAAAGCAATTTGTTGTTCTTAATCATTCCTAAAACCTACTTAAAATTTTGTTTGTTTCTCTTGAAATCTAAAAACGTCTTACACGGCTGCCAATCAGCGGGCGTTGGATCACCGTTCAAACATGTAAACCATTAGGAACTTCTTTTATAAAAGAACAATAACACACTAGTTTTGTTTCGTTTAAATCCTGTGTTTCGATGGCCTGATGCAAATATACGGTTATTGATCAATCATGAGAGTTTGCATAGTAGACAGGTTATTTTATAATTAATTATGTGTACTGACCGGAAGCAAGGCATATAATAAAATATTATACCTGAACTATAAATTGTCCAATCAAAGAACTAGATTTATACCACGTGACCAGTCATTAAACTCGAATTTCCCGCTATTTCTCCGGGGCATGATATTTTTTATCATTTATAGACCAGGAGCGGGTCAATATTACCCCGAGCGATGATATATCCCGAGGGCGAAGCCAAAACAATAGAGACCTTTAAGACGTTTGATCTTTTACCGCAAACCGCGGCCGCGGTCCGAGGTTTGCAGTTTGCGGTTGGTTACTACTTCATGTTAGGATCACAAAATAGTTTTGGACAAAATTTTGGTTAGGATTATAGTTGTTAAGTTAATTTTGGATATATTTAGATTGACGTTCGTCATTTCCCCGCGAAAATCAAAATTTCAAAATGGCGAGAGCAAGAAGGTATACAATTTTAATCACATGATTTCAAGCTTAAATTTTTACTATTTAATTCTCAGATTATGCCCTACATCAAGACAACATGCCATTTCTAACAGCGATATTGGTTATACGAGCGATCTTTAAGAAATATACGGTGAAAAACGTTGAGAGAAATCCTTGTCTTGCCGTCAATACTCAAGGAATTTACGGCAAACTCAACGGCAAGAGGGTGGTCACGTGATTTTTACACGTTTGCGGTTAGAGGGATTTTCCCTGAACGTCAATCTAAATGTCTCTAATCTTGAATGCTGTCTTGAAACGTCTAGAAACGTCTTGAAACGTCTTGTTTTTCCTTCATTGTTCACAGGCTCGTCTTGGTTTACGCACGTGTTATTTGGTTTTCGCGCGTGATATTTGGTTTCGCGCGTGATACTCGAGTCGAATACCACTCCACAGAGGGGAATTCACTATTAAACCCCTCCACAGCGAGGAATGACTGGTCACGTGGTACAAATCTAGCTGTTTGATTGGACAATCTATAGTTGAGGTATAATATGACCTCGAATCACCCGCTGATGACGAATACTAAGGGAGGAACAACAAGACATTTCTAGATGTTTCAAGACAGCGTTCAAGATTATTTCGGTATAATATATCATTTATAGTCCCTCCACTCGGGGAATTCGTCGAAATATTACCCCTGGGGGTCATATTTCGTCGAATTCCCCTCGCTCTGGATCTATAAATGATAACTGTCATATGAGTCATATGGCCTATATATCAAGAACTCTCTCAGTAAAATATATAATATACCAAAGAAAAGTTCGCAAGTTTCGTACAAGTTCATCAGATACCAAGTAATCTCTAAATATTAAATATTAAATACCTTAGACAGCTATTAGTTCCTCTTACCTGGACACGGTAACTTATCAAACACAGTGTTCACTAGACCTCTTAGGTTATCAAATGTGCGAGGGGTAAAACGATCCCTTTGATCGGGTGATAAGGTTTCCATCTGGCTCTCATCAATGTTCCCAATGCCAATGGTTACCACGCGAATACCTAAGTCTATAAGAGGTTGAACAGCCTCGTCCAGAGGAATAGAGCTTGGTGATATTGTTTGGTTACCATCCGTTATAAGGATAATCAACTAAAATAAAGATCTCAGTTAATAACAATATATTTTTACTACTGCACAAAGAACAAATCCACATTTAACAGAAAAACCCTGGCAGAACTTATCTGATAATAAAGTTATGAAATAGCAGTATAAATAGCATTTAACTGTTTTCAAACAACATAGTAAAACGCCATGACAAAGGTTTTTGTCATGGCTTGTTTAGTATACTAACGAAGTCGATATATTTAAAAATAATAATAATTATAATAATAACAATAACAATATGCAGTACAACAGATACGACAGACTGTATCAATCACAAACAACTAAGTGTTTACAATAAACGAAGCAATAAATCTCACCAAAGCGAACGAGAAAACACAACTTAACACATGCATAAGCCATACAGCTCATATTTGCATAGACGAACAAAGAGAAAATCAAGATCGTGCAGGAGCCTCTACCAAATCTACCTTATTATAATGTGCTCCCTTCTGAAATCAAGAAGAAAATGTGTAGGAATATTAGTTACCGACGTCTCTGTATTGTCGTTCAAAATCGTTCACTTTAGAAGAAATATTTTTAAAGTACCATCAGGCAAAGCCGGGAAGAGTTTCATCGAAGAACTGACTTTCTATATAAAACATTTCAATTCTAACTCGGATTTAAATTCTATTGCTCTAAAAGCATTCATAGTGCTTCCCTCTTTGATTCTACAAAAGCCCTCGGCTTCTTCTAAAAGCAAAGAGCACAGTGCAGCGACAAAGCGCAGACTAGCACTCTGGAGACAGGGAGACCTAGACTGTTTGATGAAAGAAGTGACATTTATACAAAGAAAATTTCGAAGAAAGCTAGGTCTGTTGAGAACATTTCCAAAGTGTTTGCGAGACTGGTCATACAAGGGAAACTATCCGCAGCATTCTTGGATAGAGAAAGTTCAAGTTCTAGCCTTCTCGATTTTCACCCGAAGTCTTAAAAGAGCTGAATGAAAATCACCCACCATCTGCAGAAATTGAGGAAGAGGGTGTCTTGTACGGTTCTTTTGATCATATTCCGCCCAATGTTTTTGACCTAATTGATAAACAAACGATCTATACAGCTTCCAAAGGGCTCTGCTGGTCCATCGGGAATGGAGGCCGAACTTTACGAAAGAATCCTATGCTCGAAGAACTTCAAAAATGATGGAAGGCCTTGAGAGAAGAAATAGCCATTCTCACCAGAAATCTGTTAAAAACATGTTACCATCCATCCCTACTTGAAAGTTACACCTCCTGTAGACTCATTCCACTGGACAAGAACCCAGGAATCCAACCAATTGGAGTTGGAGAGGTCCTACGACGTATAATCGGTAAAACCATATCTGCCTTCTTAAAGGAGGAGATCAAACTGGCAGCTGGTCCCCTGCAAGTTTGTGCGGGCCACAGTGCAGGAGCCGAGGCTGCTATACATGCAATGAGCCTAGTCTTTGCCGAAGAAGGGGTAGCTGGAATTTTGCTGATCGACGCGAGCAACGCTTTTAATCAAATGAATAGGACTGTAGCCATGCATAACATCCAGATAACCTGCAAGGAAATGTCGATATACATAATTAACACCTACAGAAGTCCTTCCAGGCTATTCATTTGCGGCGAAGGCGAGATTCCATCACAAGAGGGGACCACACAGGGACCTGGATGATCGTGAAGTCACAGACACTGGCAGATGAAGCAGAGAGTGTTCGAAAAAAAGGTCAACATCACAACTGAAGGTCAACGCCATCTTGGAGCCGTTATAGAATCTAAAGACTACAAAGATCAGTATTGCGAGGACAAAATCCTGGGATGGAAAAGAGAAATTGAAATACTCTCCGAAATCGCAGAGTCAACCCCATGCAGCCTATATCGCCTTTACAAAGGGGTATAAATCCAAATTTACATACTTCATGCGAACAATAGAATCATTCGAGGAATATGTGAACCCTATTCATGAAGTGATTGATGATCTGCTTCTGCCAACACTTTTTGGTCAAACGGAACCGTTCCCAGACGAACTACGCGAGCTTGTCACCTTGCACCGGCACAAGGGGGCTTGGGCATACCAGATTTGAGATCTGAGGCTCCACGACAATTTGCCACATCAACGTCAATAACGACATCGCACGTGGAATCTATCACAACACAGAGTAGATTTATGACAACAAGTCAACAATCCACAGAGGAACTGAAAAGACACCATCATTCACTCAGGACAGCATTTGAAAAATCGAGAATGGAGAACATCGATGCCTCCCTCTCACGTGACCTGTTGCATTTGGTAAATCAGTCGAGGCTTAACGGCAGACGAGCCTGGCAGACGAGCTCTTACATAGTACGAGTCCATAGCAGTAGGAAAACAGAATAGTAGACATAATAGTTACATAGTTGTAGGAAAACAGAACATTGGTTTATACAGAGACGATGGGCTCGTACTATGTAAGAGCTCGTCTGCCATGCTGGTCGAAAGAGCAAGAAAGGATCTGATAGAAACCTTCGAGGAATTTGGCCTGAAAATTACAACCCAAGCAAACCAAAAAATTACCCACTTCCTTGACCTTACCTTCAACCTTAGCGAAGGTAACTTCCAGCCGTACAGAAAACCTAATGACGAGCCTAATGTACATCAACAAGAAATCCAACCACCCACCATCAATCACTAAACAACGACCAGTATCCATTAACAGAAGCGATGAGAGATATGCTAACGAAACCGAGTTATCTAAACATATGGGACTTGAAGAGGAAAGGTTGAAACTTTGTTTTAAATTGGTCAATCCTAAAGCGCGCGACCGCATACCGCAGCGGAGGAAAACGATGTAATCTTTGTTTGGAAGAGAAGCTCGCCATTATGAAAGCCGACAAAGGAACCCTGTTGGACAAAAGGTCTGAAATAATTTCGAAATGCCGCCACCAAAACAAATTCTATGCAAATAACTTAATCTCCGTGAAGAAAAGATGATTGCGTCATCACTCTATTTTGTTAATGATGTTCCGGACAGTATATAAGAATAGTTAATCAGGATCCAATCTCAGTTGCCTGAAGATCGTTAATCGGCGTGAAACTCGGAGTAGCAGCGAACATTTTCTAAGTTTTTCCTTAAATCTCAAGAGGACTATATCAGATTTAAAACCTGAGGCGATAGCCGAGTGTTTTAGAGCTAATCTAAACAGAATCATTTCATATGTTCATTGGCGTAGTACTTTTGAAAATTAACGTTATCTCCGCCGTTAAAAACGAGGTAGAAATTTCGAGCTGGTCTATATCAAATATATAGTGATTTTCCTTTGTGTTTTGCTTATGAATTATTAATTAGGTTTATATATATATATATATATATATATATATATATATATATATATATATATATATATATATATATATATATATATATATATATATATATATATATATATATACAAACTATATATATATATATATATACAAACTATCCGTGAGAAATGGATCGCCCCGGCGAGAAATGGATCGAGAAATGGATCGCCCCGGCGAGATTAGCTTGCGAGGGGACGAGTAAAATAATCGAAAGTCCTTTTGATAACAATGCATGTTATCATCGGCTACTAATCGGAAATGAAATCTGAAATGACGTAATGCAGTCGGAAGGGGAATCGGAAGGAGTAGGGTTCGTAACGGCCGTAGAATCCCCCACTCTGTATACAATAATATGTAATATGCATTTTCTGAGCTATTATTATATCTTTGCTATATCTTTACTTACAGTGGTAACATTCTCTCCTCTCCAACCATTTCTTGGCGTTACAAATAATTCGTACGCTTTTCTTAATGCTTGGTCAATATAGGTCTGTCCACTTGTTCCTGAATCTCTATCGATAAAATCCTTCAAAGTTTCCTTATCATAAGAATCGTTGAGGCCAAAATGGATGATGGCAAAATCTGCAAACTTTATAAAAGCAGCGTGAGTTTTGTTTTCTGCAATGTCGAATAAATCAATGAAATTCTTAACAAATTCTTGAATCTTTGTGTAGTTGTTGGCAACACTTTCAGATGAATCGGCGACAAATACAACATCAAGAACGCCACCACAAGCTAAAAATAAAAACGTTCATTAAACTACGAGTAATCAAAGATTATATAAGTGTTCGAAGCAACTAGCGAGTGTATTAAAGTGGCTCGAAACTATTTATTTTAAAATTTAGGTGTATGCCAGTTTGATACTCTTAGATTTCGTATATTTAAACTTCATTCGACAGACATTGTATTGTAGGGATAGATTAATATTTCTACTTTTGAATTTCGTTATTTTCAGTAACATTCGGTCCGTTGTTATGGCAACACACGCAACAAATTCCCTTCAAAATGGCCAAGTGCTTCATGTATTTGGAAAATAACCGCGACGATACCTCATTTTGTTCAATTATATGTTCCATTCAATAGGCAAATTATAAAAAAAATTATAAAACAAACTCATTATAAAAATTATAAAAAATGAATGAGGAAAAAAATGAAAAAATTAAAATTAATCAAATTATAAACAAACTGATTCGATAGGCAAATTATAAAAAAAACTGTAATGGCATTTTTTCTCAGAAACTAAAAATATCGTTTTCTTTGATAAATTTATTTTGTCATCACAGAATTATTTTTATTTTTGGTGTAGCCTGCGGGCAGACGTTACGTTTGGGGGCGGGCGGAATTGGGTGCGGGCCAGAATTGGGTGCGGGGCGGAAAACGCACGCTATTTTTGGTGTGGAGGCAATCTCGTACCCAGAGACCAGGCTCTGGGAACGAGATTGGTGTGGAGGCAGATTTTAGCAACACGAGCAGTTATCAGTTCATTAACCGCGCGTTACCAAAAGCCAACTTCCAGTTTCAGGTCTAAAACGTTGTCGACACAAACATACACCCAAAATCGCGATTACGACGCCATTAGCGTTCTCCTTTGTCTCAATAAATAAAGAAACAAAAATGTATAGTTGGCCAACATCGCATAATACGTCATTTCAGTCAAATCAGTGGACTGAGCAATCCAAAAAGATGACGTTATTATCTTAAAGCTGTGAAAATAACAAATAGCCATCAGCCAATTTATATGAACAAAACATGTAGACGCAAGCTAAAGTGGAGTTTATGCATTACTTTTAGTGTGATTGTGACCGTGTGTGATTTGAACGTGATTCGGGAGAAACAATAAAGTTTAGTGATTGTGATTTGTTGGGCGACTAACACAGGGAGGCAATCCCCAACACTACGTCACTTACAAAAGATTCTACTCACCATTTCCACCACGAACTCCTTTTTGGCCTGCTGGCCCAGCTACCCCCATGGGATTTTCTCCGGGCGTACCACGATCACCTTGCATGCCAATATCACTGGTACTATTACCACGAGGACCCGTCTCACCTGTGGCACCTAAATAAGCACGAAGTATACATAAACATGTCTTATATCTAATAAAAACAAATTGGATTTAATAGATATTTCCCGAATAGGCTTTAAAGGTCAACTATACCTGTTGAGCTTATTCTATTTTTCGTTAGAATTCGAAAAGTTCAATTTAAAGCCGAAGAAATAATTGAAATTGGTTACTCGGTTCTGCTTTTATGATCTGTTAAAGATCGAGTTTTCAGCCCTTTTACTAAACTTAGTTGAACAACGACCGCGTCGGAAGAAAGCCTGGTACTACCGGTATGTGATGTCATAAGATGTCATACGGCGAGAAAATAGTGAGTATAATTAATAGTGGTTTTAATTTAGTGAAGTTTAGAATACTGTTTACTCTTGGGTGAGTGATAAGTGACAAACCAAATATCAAGCACTGGAATATCATTTTGTTCAATAAACCTATTACCAGTATGACGTCAGACCGGTAATAGTGCCATTCTTCTCAAAACGCGGTCGTGCAACAAGAGATCCGAAGAAATACTCCTCAATAAATCCTGCGCTATATCATAAAATTCGTTTTTTCTTCACTTTTACAGAGTTAGGTGATATCTCTTTCGGAGGAAAATAGTAAGAAAACATACAAAACACATATAACAGCTATAAATCAGAAAAACATATACGGACCGCTGATGAACCAATCAGATTTTAACCTATCAATGACATGGCCATATAATAAACACCTTTATGGACACGCATATATGGACACGATCACAATTGCTACATATAATGTAGATTTGAGTTTTCCGGATGATTTCAACCGCATGGAATGCTTCAATTCGGCTGCTGCAATCATGTGTGAGTGATTGTTTTCACGTGTACAGTTGACCTACAGTACAGTGTAAAACATACCATAGTAACAGTTACTCTGTTGAAATAATCATCAAACATGTTAAAACTGTTCTATCACGTCGTGACCACACATTTTCTACATTATTCTCGCAAGGGAGGAATCACGTTTGAACTTCCAAACACCTCCTCCGGCACAATTCTATGAATATTCTGATGAAAGGCGAATGAAGTAGTCAGCCATAAACTATTTTTTTATTTACGTGGTGTTTTCAACAAATTCATTAAAAATGTATTTTTTTGTTTCACTCTCGAGAACTTCTTTCCAGGATAATTCCGAAAAATATACTAAGGGATATTCCCATTATACTGTTATACCTTTATTCCCAACCGTTCCATTATCTCCTTTAGCTCCTGAATCTCCTGCTAAACTTTCTCCAACCTCTCCTTTAGAACCTTTTACCCCAGGGAATCCAGGTTGTCCCACTTTTCCCTTCAGACCAACTCCTTCTATCCCTTTGATTCCCGGTGACCCTATGGCTCCTTTCTCCCCTTGTGTACCTAAACGCAAAAAGAAGAGAGCCACAAAAATAAATATCACAATAATGACAGAAGGACCAAACGTAAGAATTATCTATTGATCAAATCACTAGAGCCAGGCCCAGGATAAACACAGAACAGTTATATCGATAGATAAATACAGTTACATTAGTATGTATGTATATATATATATATATATATATATATATATATATATATATATATATATATATATATATATATATATATATATATATATATATATATATATATATATATATATATATATATATATATATATATATATATATATATATATATATATATATATATATATATGTATATATATATATATGTATATATATATGTATATATATATATATATAAGTTGTAAGTAAGTTGTAGCAGACCAGTTTTGAGGTAAGCGAAAATATATATATATATATATGAGAGAGAGAGAGAGAGAGAGAGAGAGAGAGAGAGAGAGAGAGAGAGAGAGAGAGAGAGAGAGAGAGAGCATTCACTCTGACGAAGGTCGCAGTTAACGACCGAAAATTCAGTCGAACGTTTTTAAAGTTTTTAAATGTTTTTAATAAAATTTTTAAACAAACGTCTCAGATCAGATACAACTCAACTTTTAAACTCAGTGGTCAGAGCACTGCACTAGCATCGCAGGGTCGCGGGTTCAATTCCAGCCGGAAGGCCTTGAAGTTGCATTTTTCGCAACTGGTTCCGGTTTGGTCTTAAAATGTATGTATTCCAACACTCGAAATTTTCCTTCACCATAAATCCTTTCAACATGTACTTTGATCGAGTGAAATGCCAAATATTACCTATAATATACCCAGAATCTTATCCCGGCATTACCACCATATATATAGAACTCGTGACTAGGCTCTCGGCTGCACTAGCATCGCAGGGTCGCGCGTTCAATTCCAGTCGGAAGGCCTTGAAGTTGCATTTTTCGCAACTTGGTCCCGGTTTGGTCTTAAAATGTATGTATTCCAACACTCGAAATTTTCCTTCACCATAAATCCTTTCAACATGTAGTTTGATCGAGTGAAATGCCAAATATTACCTATAATATATATATATATATATATATATATATATATATATATATATATATATATATATATATATATATATATATATATATAGGCTATATATATATGTAATATCAAGATGTATAAAAATTGTTAGTTGATAGACAAGAGTGCTCAATACCAAAAGAGGTAGAGCAAGTTATAAATATATAAACTTTATTCTTTAGAATGTCACTACTCGGAATTTCACGCTCATGGCGATCATCAGGTAACTGACTTACTCTACTTCAACTGTTCCTTATATATATACATTGTATTACGTCATGGTTTGGGGTACTTAATTACGTTATACCGTTTGTGTGGCATGCATTGTTCAGATATGCTTTGTTCTCATGCCGGCATTTTGAAAGGAGCTCGGTTCTTTTGTTCAACAAGTGTGCCGTTTTGTTCGCCTTTATAATACTTGCTATAAGAGAGGAAACCCCTATGGTAGCCCGTGTACAACTCCACAACAATGCAACATGTGTCAAGACCACGATGAAGCCATGCGTAGTTTTTGTGCTCGAGCGCGTGGTCAGGCCGGTGTCCGTAAATTCACAATTAAATGCCCCAACTGCGACACCAGCGTGAACTACACCGATAATATGTTGGCCTAGCCGACAGTGAAATCCAACTAGACTTGCTCGCCGACAAAAAACAAGATAAGACCTTGGGAAGAAATTGTGCAATTCATTGAAAGAAAAGGTGGCAAAAGATCAGCAGGCAAGTTACTTCAAACCCAAAGTGCGGAATCTGCCCGCAGTCAATATCACCGAAGTAAGCATAACGAAGCAAAAAATACCCCCATCGAACAACCATCCACATACGACCAAACCAACTGTTGCTCTTATTGTGGTAAACACAGACACGGTAAAAATGCTCCACCAAAGATAAGAAAGAATATTTGTCCTGCTTACGGCAAGACCTGCGAACACTGTGGCCGCCCTAACCATTTTCAGAATGTTTGTCGCAGCAAGGACAAACCCAAACAACGACCTGCATCCACTATTCCACTCGTGGTAACTCTGCAGGTGAAGGTGCTGTATTTGATGCTCTATGCTCAGCAACCGGTACTAACCAGCTACCCAGCAGAAAAATGTGTGCTCTCTCGCTTGATCACCACCTGTACGACAACCTGAACAATCGCTGGACCTGCAAACAAGCTTCCCAACCTCAACCATTCATCAACCTTACCGGCACAATCCACATTCCACCCTGATGATTACAATGCCTTGGGCCTCAAACCTGCAACTCGGTACCCAAAAACCACAACCCTCTCTGCTATGGCTGGTACCGGCTGCCAAAGCTGCTTGGCAAGCATGAACGTTGTCCGTCGCCTCGGTCTACGCGAAGATAACCTGACACCAGTCACTATGCGTATGCACGCAGCGAACAACAATGGCAAGCCATTAGAAACACGCCAAATTGTCTACGTCACTCGGGACTCTGACAAGCTATTTCTGAGTCGGAAAGCCTGTATGCTTTAAGCTTAATCTCCTCAACATTCCCTACTGTTGGCGAAAACCTTAGCCCACCCACTGATCATCAGACGGCTTCCACAACAGCAGACCAAGCACTTCATCAGTCCGAAAACTCCAATGACCCACCAATCACACCCTGTGATTGCCCACGTCGTAGAACACCACCACCTAAGCCCACACACCTCCCATTCCCAGCTACTGATGACAACCGAGAACACCTACAACAATGGTTTCTTGATTACTACAAGTCAAACACATTCAACACCTGCGAGCATCAACCCTAATTAGCATCCCTATCAACCATCAAAGCATCCCTATGCGACTGATGGTTAATCCAGACGCAAAACCCATTGCCCATCACAACCCAGTCCCCATCCCACTCACCAAGACGTGACCCTTGGTGTTATATAACCTGTGCCCGTTGGAGAACCTGTAACATGGTGTCATCGAATGGTTGTCTGTGCAAAGAAAACTGGTAAACCTCGTCGCACGATCGACTTCCAAGCACTCAACCTTCACGCGACCAGGGAAACCCACCACACTCAGAGCCCCTTCCATCAGGCCCGTTCTATTCGAGCCGATACCAAAAAGACAGTCTTCGACTGTGGGAATGGTTACCACAGCATTTTCCTGCATGAAGACGACAGACACCTTACGACCTTCATCACACCGGGGCCGATATATATACAAAACCGCACCCCATTTGGTTACTCACGAAGGTTTGACGAGCTGGTCTCTCATGTACCAGACAAAACCAAGTGCATCGATGACACGTTGCTAGGGGCGGATAACCTCAGCAAGAGCTTCTTCCAGGCAGTAGACTGGTTGGACCTATGTGGTCACCATGGTATCATACTCAACCCGGAAAAGTTTGTATTCGGAGCTGACAAAGTCGAATTTGCAGGATTTGAAATCACCCCCGACAGCGTCCGCCCATGTAAGAAATACCTCAACGCAATCCTCAACTTTCCCAAACCCATCAACATTACCGACATCCGCTCCTGATTCGGACTTGTCAATCAAGTCTCCTACGCTTTTTCGTCAACGGAACGAATGCTACCATTCCGATAATTACTTAAGCCCAACGGGTGGAAGGTCACGTTAGTCGGCAATCGCTTCACCCATCCCTCGGAGTCACGCTATGCCCAGTAGAAGGCGAAGCCCTGGCTGTAGCTGATGCTCTCGATAAAGCCAGATTCTTTGTTCTGGATTGCACCGATCTAACCATCGCCGTTGACCACAAATCACTGCTAAAATTGTTGGGCGACCGTTCATTAGAAGACATCCCCAATGGCAGACTACGGAACCTGAAAGAGAAAACTTTACGCTATCGCTTTAAAATGGTCCACATCCCCGGTGTAAAGCACAGAGCGGCCGACGCATTATCTCGCCACCCCTCAGGCTCAAACAATCCAGACAAGATGGTACTACCGGATGACATCGCAGCCACCACTGAGTCGACACCCAGATTCCCCTTCGAGAATGTTGGCCACTTCTTCCTGAAAGGTATCCGTTGTCATGAACCACCATACAACTCCTAGCTGCACTCAACACCACGACAATCATATAGGAGAGAGTAAAATTGGCGACCACAAGCGACCATGACATGACAGCATTGACCCCCTTCATCGAATCTGGATTCCCCCAATCCACCAACTACCACGCAACCTCCGAGAATACCACCAATTTCGCGACCACCTGCATACTATTGATGGAGTTATTATGTACAAGGAGCGGACTGCCATCCCACCTTCCCTACGCCCACACGTCCTGCATTGTGCCCACCAAGGAGTGACCTCCATGACAGCAGGAGCCGAATCGACAGTCTTCTGGCCTTGTATCACCCCCGCTATTGCAGCTCTTCGTGCCAACTGCCAACACTGCAACCGCATGGCCCCCTCGCAACCAAGTGCATGAAATTTAACACCTTGGACTCAAAACCTAGCCATTCAAAGACCATGTCCATCCATTCATGTTCAACATTGTCATAAGCCTTCTTATAATCGTAGTAAACCACCACAAGGTTCCTCTTGTGTTCCTTCACCTCCTCCAATACACATTTATCCACTAAGAGGTGATCTATTGTTCCCAAAACTCCATCTACGACTCCCATCTGGCGTTTATCCCATAAACCATTCTCTCTTGTACTGTATGTTCGAGCATATGCTGACCCAGCACCGATGTCATCAGTTTGTTCACAGTCGTTAGACAAGTGATAGGCCGGTATTCAGCTACATTACTAATATATTCTTCTTTAGGTATTAAAGGTGTTCTGCCTAAACCGATCCAATCTGGGACTTCCTCAGAATCTTGCACTAGCTCCCACAACACCCTTTGAAGATGGCCCCATGACCCTTCCAGTTTCTTCCACCAGAAGTTCTGTATACCGTCAACGCCTGGGCTATTCCAATTCTTCTTCTTCTTGATCTGCTTCCCAATTACCTGACTAGTTACCGCCAATTCCTTATGGCTCTTTATTTTACCTTTCAAAACTTCTTTCACATGGCCCATCCACGGTTGCTCACGAACTCCTTTATTACACCTTATGAACTCTTCGATGGTTGGTATCTGCCCTTTCTTTTCCTGGTCTCCCTCCAACCTTCTGTAGAAGTTTCCTTCATTTTCTTGAAATGTTCTGTTGCTCTTTATTCTTTTAGATTTCCTTATCCAACTCTCCATTCTTATCTTCTCCACTTTTATAAGGTCTAAATACCTTGATTTCAACGATATAAGACAGTCGTTGCTTGGTGTTCCTTTTAGCTGGTTTTTGCTTTTGATGTTTCCCATAATCCGCTTCTCCTTAAGTGACATTGGCCTTTTAGTTTTTCTTCTAAATATTTCATTCATTATCTGAGATGTTATCGCTTTGAGATCTCTAATCTTCTTTTCCCATTTCACTTGTTTATGACTTTTCCTATTCATACTGGGGTGATTATTTCTCTGTGAGTGTTTCCCCCAAATTTTGTCTGCCATTGCTCCGATCACATAAACCGTGTCCACCAACTCATGTAGACCACAATTTTATCTATTTTTGCTTCAAACACGTCATTTAACACTTTAATTTCCTTTGCTGACACTTTTATCTTATGCAAAGGCTTTCTGCCAACCACTGGCTCAAGCTCTACCCATTCAGCATCAAAACTAGCCATTAACTTATTAAACAACTCACGACTACTTCCATCCATGATTGGTCCTATCTGAGCAGTATCGGCATTGTCAGGTGCTTGTAACATTCCTACCATGCTCCCATTTTCAGGGGCCATTCCTTCCGCGATTTCCGCCATATTTCCCTCTTCCAGGGCCATTACTTCCACTCCTGGATCTCTATCTTTAACTTTCAAGAGATTCACAATTATCGCATCCTTTTCAAACCTGGCTGCATTATCCCGCAGTAATTGTTCCGTCATCCACCCAAACTCCGGGTGTCTTTCACTCCACAGTCTCCTCAATCTTTTCATATATCCCCTGCCTGCTACAGTAGTTTGGCTGTTTGGTTGCACTCCACTAGTTCTACTTTGAGCTGACTTTTCCACTCTTGGGAAGACGTTCCAGTCGATGGTTCATTTCCACCTCCTAAGAATCGCCTTGCATTGTCTGCTAAATTTTGGGCTGTTCTATGTTCGGCTAAATTTTGGGCAGTTGCTGTTCTATGTTCAATCCACAGGCTCTTCATCCTTTTCATATATCCTCTTTTCTCCTGCTCTTTCGCTTTCAAATAACAGTCAATCAGTACTCTCTTCGTGTCCTTCTTCTCCTTCTCCTTCTCCTTCTCCTTCTCCTCCTCCTCCTCCTCCTCCTCCTCCTCCTTCTTCTTCTTCTTCTTCTTATTATTATCAGAACCACCTATTACATATTCTGTTGCCGAAACAAGGAATGGACAAATCCCGAACTGCTAACTTTTTAAAATTATTGTGCTATATATTTGTTTTATGTTGTTATATATAGTTATTAGATATATATTGTTAGTGTTGATTCAAGTAGCCGATTGTAAGTTACCTTAAATAAGCGAGATTTACAGTTATATATTATCTAAAAAGTCATTTAATAAAGTTTCCATTATTATTATTATTATTATTATTATTATTATTATTATTATTATTATTATTACGTACCATTCACACCAACAGCACCTTTTTCACCTTTTGGTCCTCCAAATCCACGTTCTCCTACGTCACCTATTATCGATACAATAAAAGAGATATGATTAACGCAATGATGAAATTAATTCGTTGAAATTCTTAGACCGCAGCTTTTTCGTTGCGGATTTGCCTTCCGTCCACACGTATCCGGCGAATTCGATTGATCGGAATCCGCAACTTTTTGAAAACGCTTCCCAGAGTGGAAATGTTTGAATACGATGTAAAGACGGCCTCGTATTCTCTACCCTGCACCTGACGTCAGAGACCATCTCATTTACATATGAAACAAACTGAAATATACGGGAAAGTTGTAAAAGGTGTTACTCTATAATTTTACGAGTTCTTTCATATTAGACAAACGTAATTTTTGTTGCCAATGTCCTTTAACTAATAACTATTTAAAAAAAATGTTTAAAAAATACTGTAATCATTTTGGTATGGTTAACTACCATTCTCGTCTCGATATATTGTCAGCACACTACCTACGTATCATTCTACTTTTACACTATTTACATTACTTTACGGTTACCTAACCACCTAATCTGGCTCAATAAGAAATATACTTCAGTTGAAAAGTTTAAGAAAGATCTTCAAACACTTGACCTACCTTTCTCTGGTTCAGTAGCAACTAAATAGAACAAAACAAATGGTAAAAAACAACATCGTTTAAAAAGTACTATCAGCACTAGCAGAACTGGCAGTACTAGTAGAACTGGAAGTACTAAATATATTGCCTCTTTTAAATCTAATTTGAAAACTCGCCTTTTTAGATTAGTTTTTAAACTTATTATATGCGCTTTATTTATTGTCTTTTCCCGTTAGGAACAATAGAAACGTTTCACTCCAAATGTTCTCTGCATTCATGTTAAAATATTTCAATAAAAGTTTCAATTACTAGCATAAACCTAGCCTGCGTACAGACGTTTTTAAACGTTTAAAAACAACATCGTGTCCACAGGGAGCCAAACTCTGACGCCTGTGATGTGTTTCTCTGTTTTATTCCATATTATGGAAATTCTGATGTTTTATAAGGTACGGCGGTAATTTGAAACTCGATAGGCAGGCGTTACGTTTGGGGGAGCGGGCGGAATTGGGAGCGGGCGGAATTGGGGGCGCGGCGGAAAATGGAGAGGTAAAACTTTCGCCTTCCCATTTTCCGCCCAGCATTCCGCCCGCTCCCCCAAACGTAACGCCTGCCACGCAGGCTAGCCAAAATCCTATTCATAAAAGCGTACAAACTCCACCAAAAGTATCGGCTAAATTCCCATTGGTTCGTTCGAGTCTTAACTGTCAAACTTGCCCAATACATCAAAGGAATGAGGTAGCGT
This sequence comes from Chrysogorgia sp. JL179-B06, assembly GCA_035772405.1. Classification (NCBI taxonomy): domain Eukaryota; kingdom Metazoa; phylum Cnidaria; class Anthozoa; order Scleralcyonacea; family Chrysogorgiidae; genus Chrysogorgia; species Chrysogorgia sp. JL179-B06. Next base: position 3,462,450 of record JAYKKM010000148.1, read on the forward strand.
TGGATTTTCCCTATGAAATTAATCTTAAGCCCGAACAGCGTGACTTACTTATAAATGGTCGTGATGTCGTGCTATTTTGCCTACCGCATTTGGAAAAGTTTGATATTCCACATGTTAGCGTTTGTGATCAGGCAGTCAAAGTTAACCCTTCACAAGACTAATAACGATCGTCTAGTTGTCTTGCCATTTGTCCGCTTGAGAGACTAGATAGTCGATAGTCAATAGTCTCTTGGAGCAGCGGCACTTTTAGGTCCTTCGCGATCGAGATCTCACAATTTGTTTCGAAGTTATGTTTAATATCACTTTATATCGCGCAACAAAAGACCTCCTATTTGCAATGCAATGTTTATTTATTTAGTGAAGCTTAATTAGTACACATCTTTTTATTGGTTGTTTTGCGAACTGCTAAGTAAACAATGTCAATCATGCTAATTAAATTTGTATGCTTTTATGAATAGGATTTTGGCAGGCGTTACTTTTTCCTCTCCATTTTCCGCCGCGCCCCCAATTCCGCCCGCTCCCCCAAACGTAACGCCTGCCACGCAGGCTAGATGCCACATGAGTGTTGTGTCCTCTCAGCTTTCAGTGATCGTCACGCGTATTCACGTGGCACCAGTGAGAGCTGTTTCGAGTTTCAAATTACCGCCGTACCACGCGTTCACTATTCACATCCGCGGTCTCATAAGCGCCGCTTCTTTCATTAAAAATCAAACATCAGAATTTCCATAGTATAGAATAAAACAGAGAAACACATCACATGCGTCAGAATTGGGCTCCCTGTGTCGTGTCTACATTTGAAAGACGGATAATAATTTAATAATAATAATAATTTAAAAACTTATATAGCGCACATACCATAAAATTGTCAAATGTGGCACAATTTTCAAATTTCACGAGTAGTGAAAATCCTTAAATAGTGAGTGTCAACCGTGACGCATTGCACGCTCGGTCAGCCATTTTTTGAAGCACGAAATTCCCTTAGTGAACTGCATCCGTAAATATCTTGTCAATCCTTGATATAAATTATTCACTTTGTCTTTTAATTGAAAGAAGACATACCTTAGAAAGTAATTATTTCTATATTTTTCACAAAACTCGACGTTTTCTTGACTTTCGTTTCGAATTATGTCAGCCTTGACTGTCTTGACTGACGCGAAGCGTGCAAGACCAAGTGACGAGGTTCAAACCAAAAAATCAGGTTCCGAGTCGACGTATTTAGATTGTAGATGAATAAGAAAGCCTCTATAGGGTTTTCTGAGAAGACTCGGCGAATTTCCGAAGTATTTACCACGTCAAGTTGGCAACGAAGCACTTCAAAACACTTTGTCATCGTACGAAAAGATAAACACAAACGCGCAATGCACAACGGTTGACACACACTCTTTAATTAAACGAACAAAATCATATCATTACTTGTAATTTTTATATGCATGACAAAATTACTGCATTCTGATTGTCTGGTCAATTTGGATCTGGGACGGAGCGTCTGTACGCAGGCTAGGTTTATGCTAGTAATTGCAACTTTTATTGAAATATTTTAACATGAATGCAGAGAACATTTGGAGTGAAACGTTTCTATTGTTCCTAACGGGAAAAAACAATAAATAAAGCGCATATAATAAGTTTAAAAACTAATCTAAAAAGGCGAGTTTTCAAATTAGATTTAAAAGAGGCAATATATTTAGTACTTCCAGTTCTACTAGCCGCACTGCCAGTTCTGCTAGTACTGATAGTACTTTTTGATTTTACTAATGACATATACGCTTTAGAGTCATTCATTTTTTGCAATTGTTTACTAATCTGTCTTATGGCGGCATAAATTTGTACTAAAAAGAGATCGTTTACAAACCTCCAACCCTCTTTCCAGTTGTCCCATTTGAGCCCTTATTTCCTTGGTCCCCTTGATCTCCTTTGAATCCAGGCGGTCCAGCTCTTGCTTCTCCTTTTCTTCCTTGAAGCCCAGGATTACCAGGTTCCCCTCTGATTCCATCAAATCCTGGAATGCCATCATCACCCTATAAATACCATTGTTGATTTTAACATTTTACTCGCTTTCACATGACTACGTTCTCTGTGGGTGATCTTGGGTAGCTTAGTCATAATTCTAAACCTAATCCACAAAATATGCCCGCAGGTAAAAGGATAAACGCGTTTTCCTTTCGTAAATATTCGTGAAAATTGTTTGTAGAGTTGTTTTTTTTGTAGTTTGCCAAGTAGTAGAGCCAAAATTAGCTGAATAGTACTTTTACGGTTTTTGATTTAGTCCATTGGTATAGACACTTTAAGTATGCTATTATTAAGAAAAACCGCAAATTAAAGGGAACTGGGACGAGCAACGTGATGACGTAGTACGCCAATTTCCAAAATGGCATGATGAAGTGAAATTCCTTTCGTCAAGTCTGATTCGTTAGCACACCTTTGGCATTTTTTGGCAGTTATAGTGTTGTATACACGTCACTGAGAAAATCCCATCCCTTAAGCTACGCCACATCATGTGGGTACCCCACCCCCTCTTTGCGATTTTCAGAAATTTCTTGCGGAATAATTCAATTAAAATAGCGATTTCTTGCAATATTGGAAGAAAGATATCTTCGAAACCAATGGACCAAATCAAAAACCGTAAAAGAATTATTCCGCTAATTTTTGGAAAATAACTTTTTTTAAATACTTGGAAAACTAAAAAAATTAGCGGTTATAGGCACTTTAAATTTCCTGAGAAAGTTTTACGTTCTATGTCAACATCTATAACGAGTGTTTCACCACGGGATCCAAACACGAGAGAGCAAGAGGCAGAAGGCCGAACCATCAATGGAATTGTGTTCACGAGGGTGTGTAAAATATATGAAAATTCACCTGAATTACTAAAGAAGATATCAGTAATTACATTTTTATAAATACAAGTTTTTCATCTAATCTCTGGGATGGCGTGTTACGGGGGGAGTATCCAACCTCAGTCATATGATGGGTGATTATCTCATGCAATATTAAAGTGCCTATCTCACGTTTGGGGATTTTACATATTCGTAATATTTGGGTCTTCCTGAGCAAAATCATAATACATGTATATCTTGTCAGCCGAAAATTTAACCTTCATGGACTTTTTTGCTGTTAACGTTATCGGATGTAATGTCACAAGAGGCATTTTTGTGGCAAGTAACAAACGAAAACTGGTTTGGAACGCCTCTTGTGACATCGCATCCGGTAACTTTGACAGCGAAAAATCCCATGAAGATGAAATTTTCGGCTGACAATATATATTATGATTTTCTCAGGAAGACCCAAATATTATGAATATGTATCCTAAATAAATAGGGATCCTAACTTTACAACGATCACCCCTGATGAAGACACTAGATTAGATTGTCGAAACGTTGGGTCATGCACAGTAACTTTTAAAGTTATGTTCAAAATAAACATCCCAAAATAAAAATAAACATCCCAAAACACTTACGTCTTCTCCAGCTATCCCTGGAGGACCAGGGGCTCCTGGAGCTCCAGTTAAACCACCTGTTCCATCCAAACCTGTTAAGCCTTTCACACCATTATTACCAGGATCCCCTCTATCACCAGCTATGCCAGGTAGAGCACTGCCGTCCACTTTCGCTGCTCCACCCTTTTCACCTTTAATTCCAACTTGTCCCGGAAACCCTTTGTATCCCTGCCAACGTAAAAGAGACAGACAATAAAGTATTATAAACTATGCATTACAAAAGTAACATTACAAAAAGTAACTAAGTAGTATACACTGCACTTCGCTCAATGAAAATCTATTATAAATAGATTCAACTTTGAATCATCCAAATTACCACACTAGAAATATTCGAAGGGTCAATGAGAGAAAATGGAAAAATTCATATGAAGTAATCCTTCAACGTGCAAAAATTGCAAATCAGTACAACCAACGATTATTTCCTGTACAATATGAAACATATATTGCTTCTAAAAAACATTGAGGGATTGTACAACAGTTTCAAAAATAGGTACGCTCAGGCGTACATGTATCTGCGCTAATCATTTTAAAACAGAACTGATAGCCCGACCACCTGCGGGATTTTCCCCATCCATGGTCCCCAGACCTCGCACGCCGTGTATTTGTAGATCACAAATTGCAAAGGCCATACCGTGAATCACCTTGAGCCTGCGGTCGCCTAATATTGTCAGCGGATTTTTGACTAGTATTCCGCTGGAGCATGATGATTCACTATGCGAAGAATATGCTAAGTCAGTATTAAAACGAAGAGCATACTGTCCGAAAATGGAAACATATCTTGTGCTGTGGAAGTCAAATTTTATAACAACCATAATTTAACAATAACCATTTGACATTTTGGGTAAGATATCATATATGGTTAATAATAATACTATTTTTAAAAAATACTAATGTATTGAAAGCTTTTGCCCTGATCAGTGCAATTATTTAATGACTATATAACCAGCAGCCTGTCACGGTTTTGGAAAAACTATATGACCGGCAGTTTATAATAGTGTACTAAGTGTTTAGATGACCGGTCGCTTATGACTTTAAGTACATTTTTATTTTCCTTATTGTTGACCCAGCTGTCTTAGTGTAGTGGTTAGTTTCCCCTGTTACAATGCTGAAACTGACGAGTTCGAATCCCGCAACGGACATCTTTTTGTGACTTTTCTTTTAATTTTTTTCTTTCATTACTTTCGTTTTACTTTTTAATGGTTAGGGTTAGCATTTGGGTTGTGGTTAGGGTTTACGTTAGAATTATTGTTACGATTACTCATGACTGCCAGTCATATATAGTTCTTTCAAAACTGTCGCCAAGAATTACATGTACCTTAGCTTCGAGTCTTCGGTAAAGACGATTTACTCCTACATTTCATCAACGCTATATTTATTTAGGTACTGTATGTCTAGGAAACGAGAATGATCTATTCCGTGTTCGGCTTGGGAAAAGATTCAGTTTCGTGTGACCTGCCTTTTTTAGTGCTACTGTACTGTAGTGAACTGTAGTGATTACTTTCCTGATTTTGTTGTTGTAGGAGCGTAGACAAGGTTTATCGTTTTGAGAAGTAGTTGAGAATACTGCACCTTCTCAGTAAATTATTTATTTATTTATTTTTTGATGCAAGTTGTTTGGAAATTTGAAACCACCCGCCATTACTTCGCGTTTTCCGCAAAACATGCATCAAGCGATCTTAAGTAATGTTAAAGAGTGAGTGTCAACCGTCGTGCATTGCGCGTTTGTGTTTATCTTTTCGTACGATAACAAAGTGGTTTGACTTTGAAGTGCTTCGCTGCCAACTTGACGTGGTAAACACTTCGGCTTTCCTATTCATCCACAATCCACATACGTCGACTCGGAACCTGATTTTTTTGTTTGAACCTCGTCACTTGGTCTTGCACGCTTCGCGTCAGTCAAGGCTGACATAATTCGAAACGAAAGTCAACAAAACGTCGAGTTTTGTGAAAAATATAGAAATAATTAATTTCTAAGGAATGTCTTCTTTCAATTGAAAGACAAAATGAATAATTTATAACAAGGATTGACAAGATATTTACGGATGTAGTTCACCAAGGGAATTTCGTGCTTCAAAAAATGGCCGATCGAGCGTGCAATGCATCACGGTTGACACTCACTCTTTAAGTACAAAAACCGCTATTATTATACTAAGATTGCGGGCTCAAGGTGATTCAGTGCAATTTTGAACGTTACCGTTACGTTAACCGATTTTAACCGTTACGTTACGTTAACCGATTTTCATTCCGAAAACAGAGTAGGAATTACAGAATCTAAATACATAACATACGTGTCTACTATGTTACACAAATGTGCAGACCCTTCGTAAAAAAACTGTTTATGTACTTAGAAATTAATCGGCAATCAGCTGCCGCTTTGTCGTATACTATTTTGAACGTTAAGATCTCGGTCAATACTTAACCATTTTCAATTCTGAAAACAGATTTGGAATTACCGAGTTAAAATAAATAAAATACGTGTCTATTAAATTACGTAAACGTGCATACACTTCATAAAAACCTGCTTATGTACTTTAGAAATTAATCTGCCATGTTTGTGCCGTTTGTCTCGCCATCTGCCAAACAGACATGTCAAGGATCCGATTGCGCGCGCTGATCGCTGATTTGCTAGAACTGCACGACAGCAATATATCTACGCTTCGTGCAGACACAAAAATAGGTACAAAATAAACTTATGACAGGTATTAGTGAGAGTAAATATAACGAGTTCCTGAACAATGTAAAATAAAATGAGAGAAAAGCCACTACCCACATATTGTGTATAAAGTTTAATACTAAGAAAAGAGACCCAATTTTTACAGCACTTGATTTACATGTATGTTGATCATTTCTCCAATTTCTTGTTTCACTGAATATTAGCAAGATATTTAGTAATCTCATGCAAACTTAATCTGAAACTAAAAGGGCAGTGAGAACGATATATTACAAACGAAAACGTGAAGTTCGATTTGACAAGTGTCGCTTGAATAGAACATTTATAACTTCGCGAGGCTTGCTCGTTTCGAGTATTGTGGTTTAGAGTGTTATCGAATGGAACACGGCAACAAACGACAGCGTCTTAATTCAAGGAGACATTATAACCTCAATGTTTTTGACAACGGTGACATCCCGCATGATTTACGTATGTTATTTTAATATTAGAAGTGTATTCCCGTTCGTTTGTTGGATTTGAAATATGACCGCACGATCGCCAGATAACTCGTTCAATTCAGAAAATATTACAAACGTGAAGTTCGATTGGCCAAAGTGTCGCTTGAATGGAAAATTTATAACTTCGCGAGGCTTGCTCTTTCGAGTAAATGTTGTTCGAATTACATATATGGCGTTGAAATGGTCACGTTCAATTTTGACATAATAAACGCGCCATAAAATATAGCTAGAAGTTCAGCATAAAGTAGAACACGCTGCCGTTAGCGAGTTCCGAACATTTGATTTGGATAGTTTCCGCATTTGGTGATTAAACGAACATCTATGAGTTACGTCATAAAACGTCATAAATCTGTGGACATTCGATCGACTATACATAGTTCCGCGAAGAGGTCTGGGCACGAGACACAGAACCAAAGTCAAATCTGCAAACTTGATCTGAAACTAAAAGGGCAGTGAGTGGTTTACTCCTGAAAGGCGAGCATCCATTGATGCAACAGCAAAAGAGCTCAGTAAAAGTTTCCAATTACATGTACCTTATAAGTAACGAATACATGTTAATATTAGCTTGATATGACATGTGGTGTCCTCAATATATCACAGATGATATTATATCCTTTAACCGTGACCAGTTGTTGACTAGTAATTTGGGTCAGTGAACCAATTCTTTATTTAAGATATACATTTATTTGTATTCGAACCGATTAACTTCTTGTTATGGTGTAAACTTTGTACTTTTCTATAACAACATGTGACCTTGCGGGGAGACCAAACTGGAAAAATAGGTACTCTACGCTACGCGTAAATATATATGCTGACATTGTTTTGTTGTTACAATCCATTAATACTAACTACAGTATGATTAACAGAAAGAACTAGAAGACACGGTAAACAATTGCAACAAACTGAAGCAAAATTGCATTAGGATTTAACAAATAGATTCCATTTTGCCGTTGTCTGTTCAGTTATAGATGCACAGATGACGTCAGATTATAAGAAGGCAAACATCACTATGAGATAGATAATCCTTTGATAATTTTTATGATATTAGTTGGTAGATAATTTTAGTGACTCTTAAACATTTAAACTTATTAAATTTTAGTAGATATTCTGCTACAACAATTTGTTTTATGTTAATCCGTGAAAGCAACATAGGTTACGTACTTGCGGAATGCGCCCTATGTTGCTTTTTATGTAACTATCATTCATACGTGTCATACTGCTACAATAATAATAATAAAACTAAATTAAAGCTTTGTAACTAAAATAAAACTGAATTTTGTTACTAACATTAATGCGCATATAACTCCAAATACTATATTAATGATATAGATTCTATATTAATGATATAGATGGAGAATCCACTGGGTATAATATATGGAACAAATGCTTATTAGAAATGTGGACTATGGTATCAGATCTAACAGACACTCCAAATTGAACTTAGTGTGCCCAAGATTCAAGAGAGAGACTGAAGGTGGAAAATAGTGACAGGGACAAGATTATGGAACAGTATTCCAGTCGATATCAGAAACAAAGACCGTTTTATTCTTTTAAAAGAGCTCTTAGAAATTACTTTATGGGACAACATAATTAGATTTTTAACATTAGATACAATATAATTAGTATTAGATTATAAACATTTTATGACTAAAACATATTAATATACATTATGTAAATATATATTTTTTAATTTTTAACTATATATTTACTTTACATACATATACATTAGTTAGTTCATAGAGGACCACAAGTTTATCAGTTGTACTGTCGGGTGTTATCCTCTTTAAATAAAGTTGTTTATTATTATTATTATTACATGAAGTGAATGGTTGAATTGAAAAATGTTTTATGATTTGAGCTTTGCGTTGATGTTTTATAAAAGTTTGTTTGTCCGAAATGTCAAATCAGTCATCATTTCCGATACAATTTTCGGCCCTTTCTCGATATATGAGCAACCGAAATTTAAAATTATTTTAACATCAACCCAAGTCAGTTTTAGGGTTAGGATTTGGGTTAGGATTAGGGTTAGGATTAGCGATTATTTGAATTTCGGTTTGTTCATATATCGAGAAAGCGCCCAATTTTCTACTGTTAGAGAAATTTAACCTAATTCAAACGTTGATTTTATCAACTTTTTCACTCGAATCCTCAACCAGTTTATCACACGGAGAACAGAAAAGAAAGCCAAATTGCAGATTTGACGTCACACTCATTTCGGACAAACAAACCGTTATAGAACATCAACGTAAAGTTCACGTTTCAAAATTGTCCAGATTAGTAGATCTTTTGATCTGCTAAAATATTTGACTATATGACTTAATAACTGCGACAAAACAAATATAGACCAATACATTTGAATCCGAGAACAGTATAATATTATAAAGTTATGCAGTATAATATTAAAAAGTTAGGGGAAAAACAAAATATTACCTTTGGCCCTGAATCCCCGTTAGGTCCCATGTTTCCAGGTAAACCTGGAACACCATCTTCGCCAGTATCACCTCGACTGCCTAAAGAGCCTGAATCCCCTGAAAGACCAGTAGGTCCCATGTCGCCTCTCACACCTTGTGGACCAGGTGGACATACTGGACAATCACCAGAAAATCCTGTTGATCCAGCTGATCCAGGATTTCCGGCTTGACCTGCATCTCCAGTGATACCATCAGGTCCAATTTGGCCTTTTGGACCTTGAGGACACTTTCCGGGTATATGACAGTCCATATCTTCGATATTGCCTGGCACACCTATCAAAATAAACATTTGAGCTTTTAATAAGTTTTGCTAATTAGTGACAAACAAAAAGATAAAACAATACAACACAATCATGGTAATGTTTTGAACATTATTAAAACCTAAATACTGTATCTATGGTAAAACAGAGTCGAGATCCTTATGCAATGGATATGTAGATATAGAACGTCGCAAATCACGCACTAAACGAATAAAGTAATGTAAAGGTACGTTTACACACTGCGATTAATCGAGCCGATTTGTGGTTTAAATACATGGTAAGTAAGAAGAACGATTATGAGTCCACAAATCATTCCGCTGACAGTTTTGTGTCCTTAACATTCATAGTTAAAACATAAATCAGGTCGATTAATCGCAGAGTGTAAATGTACCTTAAAAGAAGCATAGGTGTGTTTTCGACACACTTTTTATTTTTGTAATGTATTCAAAACTATAATAGATATTATCTTTAGATATATCTTTCGTTGTGCAAGGAACTAGGATTACTTAGTTTGGACTAGAAAAAGATAAGTTATTGACTTTCTAGTTGGTGGACTTGGATCGTTTTTCTCCATCTTTATTGAGGATGCTGAACATTTAAGATAGGCATGGTCATATCTACGCGATCCTAGTTCCTTGCATAGTCCTAGAAATGCTAATATGTCAAACGTTTTAGACTACCACCTTGTTTATATTTTGAGATATTAACTTTCCCGAGACCTCCTTAATTCGATCTCCGAAAAAGGTCTGGTCAGAATTAAGGGTGTGGCTCTTATAGAATTTAACAAATATGTTTTTTAGTTAATGTGCTAAGTATGTTACTTATGCCGACAGAATATGTTTTCAGTACAAAGTGGCTGTTATGATTAAAAAAGCTATCGAAAATGTTCATTTTTTCCTATCGAGAGGTAAGAGATATGATGAAGGAATAATCTTTTTAGTAAGTAATTGGCTACACATTTTATCAAAACAAAATCCTGTAAATATTAGTCACCGACTAACAACAACTATTATACGTGTAAAACGTTCCAAAATTATCATTCAAATACAAGGATGCAAGGATAATCCAATTTTCTTTGGATTTTGAGGAAAGCGGTTGCTTGTGACGGTATGACGGTATAGCGTATCTTTATATTTGATAAATATACCCTCTCTGTTCTCGATAAATGTCACACTGGTTTTTACGGATCAGGTAACGTTGATTTTTCAAATTATTACAACAATTAACGTACAGTATACAGAAGCTATTTAAAACTCACTGCAGTACGTGCTTATCAAGTCTAAAATATATACTTGGCTATCATCTTGTGTTTTAAACCCGATAAAGCATTACTGCTCTTTCTTTTAAATAGTACGTGAACAATTTTTAATATACAAGTGTAATAATGTGAACAAGTAGAGTGCTGCGTAGACAGTGTTTTGTATATATAGCAAAGTGAAAAGGTGGTGAACTGCCATGATTTTTAGTAACGAAATACTGACGTTTCGAGCGGAGCCCTTCATGGTCTTAACAAACGTTTTTCTTTTATTTAATTTCCTACAAGTTTTTTTGTTATTTTAGTTTGCGAGGAACTTTTTTATTATTATTATTTTATTATTTTAATTAACTTTTTTATTATTTTATTATTTTCATTAAGTGCATGAGCACTTTCATTCCTTTTCAAGTTCTTGTTTCATACCGCTTTACTATCCCATAATTCCATTGAATATTGAACCTGTCATTGTACCCTTGACTAGTTCTCCACTGATCGACTGTAAAAATAGCAAATGATTTAACTTTTCGCATCTCATTAATTATTAGTTTGTTTATGTCCCGTTTATTTCATCTTGTCTTACTCTGAGAAGGGCTCCGCTTGAAACGTCAGTATTTCGTAACTAAAAATCTTGCAGTTCACCACCTTTTCACTTTGCTGTAATTAATGTAGTTTATCATATTATTTATAGCATTAAAGAAACGGGAATGCCTTACCAATAGGTCCTTTAAGTCCAGGATCTCCAAAACTTCCTGGAAATCCTTTAGATCCACTTTTACCATCCATTCCTTTTTTTCCAGGAATTGGTGTTCCAAGATCACCTATCTCACCGTTTTTACCTTTTTCACCATTTACAGTACTGCCAATTGGTCCTTCCATACCAGTTAAACCTACGAGTTAGGTAAAATAGTAAGATTTATAGATTCCACTAAGAATATCCAATTTACGATGGTCTCGGTGACTGATCTAAATGCATGCGAGGATTCATAATGTATTTTGGCAAGGGATAGAATATCTTATTTCGCGGTTCTTTTCACGCTGGTAATCTTGATCCCCTTGATGTTATGAGTATAATTTAATGGTTTTTCAAATATTCGGTGGTCTCATCATGTTTGCAAGCCATAATTAATTGCTGACGAATCATTGCACGTGCGTCAATGTAATAACTTCATCCAAAAGGCATCGTTCCTCAAATTGATTAATAAATCCAAGATTGTACAGCGATAATGTAGGTGATCGATTTTTTAACCGACATTTTTAAGACAATAGTTAAAAGATAGATGTGTGAAGTTGATCGTCCTGACATTTCGACGGCCTCAGAGGCGGTTCAAACCATTTACTTAAGTTAAAAGATAGATGATATATGGACGATTGTCAAGCCCATATCATCACAACAATGTTTCTGAGTTCCGGACAGGAATCGAACCTGTAACCTTCTGATTGCCGGTGAGACGCTCTAACCATTGAGCTAGCGAGACGGATGGAGAGCGAAGGTTACAATGATGAACTGATTCGATTGATATATATATTTATCAGTATGCTTGGATGTGTTAATATATATACTGCTGTAGTTAATGTGGGAGAGCTTGGAGTAGACAAACGATACATCGAATCTGAAACCTTCTGATTGCCGGTGAGTCCCACATTCACTACAGCAGCGTATATAATATCACAGTTAAAAGATAGTTAAAAGAAAACTACTACATGAAGAAACTAGCAAATAGTTAAATTATTAGAGACTGTTCGTCCATAATAAAACAAGTCCTTAAGGTTATTTTAGAAACACATTATAACAAGAAATTCATGTAAGGAATCGTAGAATGTTATAAACCACAACGCTCTACCTGAATCTCCTGGTCTCCCTAAAGTACCGCGAGGGCCTGGCTCGCCACGTCTTCCCTTTGATCCGCGCACTGGTATTCCAGTTTTTCCATTTTCACCTCTATCTCCTTCTGTTCCTTGATCTCCTGTTTCTCCAGGGGGTCCAACTTCACCCTTTAATCCAATTAATCCTTTCTGTCCTTGGGGGTTCTGAAAAAACATAACAAATTAATCAGGGAACGGACGTAGCTTCAGGGGCGCCGGAAGCGTCTCGAAAATGGGCACTTTCACATTACTTGGCAAACAAGAGAAAGGAACTTTTCATTTATATTAGGAGAAGCCGTCTAACTATCTTTTTTATTTAATATCTATTACTGCACTCACAGTAAACGTTTGTCAATAATTAATACTAACTGGATATACAGTAAACACCCGCTATGAAGAACCTTCCAACTATAAGAACCTCTTTAGGGATTTTGTGCCCCTCTCAATAAGAACCTGTTTGAGCCTGATATTTGAAATAGGTTCTTATATGTCACAAAATCAATTTATAATTCCATTATCTACACTGTGGAAGTGGGAACACCAACAGCATGTCAGTCATGTTAGCAGTAATAGAATTGTTCAGTGTTAAGGAAGATGTAATAACCAACCTTAACATTGTTATATACAATTATTATTTAACCTTATTAAACCTTATTTAACATTGTTATTTAACCTTAACCTTAATATTGTTATATACTAGTCTTATAATCTACAAAGAAAACTGAAAGTACTAGCTACTGAAAGTACTGCCTAGTTAATTTCATCCATATCATCTCAATGACATAAGTGTTTATCAGTCACTGAATTGTGGCTTTATGGTTTATTGAGTTGTCTTTCTCCAGTTTTTGCATGGTAAAATAATTACAAACCAATTTATAAGAACCTAACACCCTGATTTTTTGTTAGATATCAAATATATAAGAACCTATCCCAGGCTGGTTCTTCACAGTGGGTGTTTACTGTATGTAACATAATAATATATTAATAATATATTTTAATATTTAACAAATAGAAAATGCTTGCGTCAGTTCCGTGCCTCTGTGTAACCAAATTACACAACCTATATATTTTGTAAATCGTCGACCACGACGACCAGCGACGACTAGAGACCCATTAGTTCGGGCTCGTTCCTCCTCATTTTCCTCATTACGCATCTCGCTCGTAAATTTAAATGTTCTTGCTTTCTGAATTTGAGAGTATAAATTTAAAATTAGAGTGATAAAATAAATTTAAAAACGAAGTATAAGATATTGTAATGGTAACAAAGGGCACACGGCTGCCCTTGCGTGCCTCCGTACGCAAAGGGCAGCGCCCCTTCATTACTTACTTGTAACGAAGTATATTTTTCAACAAATACTTTTTACTTGTAACGAATTTTTGTTAAATAATTACTTTTTAATTTCGTTATTTTTTGTTTTATTGGCAAAGTTTAAAAAGAAATTCGGGACGCGGAGTCGCGAAATACTCGGTACACTATATATCCGCTGGAGATCTACAGGGTGTATAAAAAAAAGCGCAACCTCGGAATTTCCCAAGAAATCCACTGTGTTCTTAAACAAAAAAGATTTTCGCCCCTGGGAATTTAAAATAGCTTGTAATCGTGTTCCAGGGGCATAACTGTCTAATTACTACAAACTCGAGCACGTAAAGCAGAATTGAATCGAAATTTATGCATTTATTTAACGGAAAGTTGTTTATTTATTAGCAATTCGACAGTTGTGCCCTTGGAATACGATTAGAAGCTATTTTAAATTCCCAGAGGCCTACAATCTTTTGTGCTGATAAAAACAAAGTGGATTTCTTGGGAAATTCCGAGGTTGCGCTTTTTTTGGTACACCCTGTAGAGTGGAGAAATCGCGTGAAGTTGGTTTTGCATGTGCGCGTGATTGGTCAGTCGGCGTCGCCAAACAGCGCCCAGATTAAAGTACAGTACCAGATTATCAATTGTCATGTTGGTTAGTGGTTCGACAATATATAGTTGTTTCAGAAGTACTTTTCTGGAAGATTTTTTGCCATACTTTTACTTTTACTTAAGGAAAATTTTCCAGCCATACTTTTACTTTTACTTAAGTGAGATTTTCAGGCCATACTTTTACTTAAGTATAAACTGAGCAGTTACTTTTTACTTTTACTTAAATACAAAATATTAGTACTTTGCTGAACACTGATTCTGGTAGATCATACTTACCAGTAATGGTGCTTGTCCTGGTTCCCCACCTTTACCCGCGGCACCAGGCAGTCCCTCTTTGCCCTATGTAAAAAAATGTAGCGTTTGTCACAAACCTTCTGGCGTAACAGATTTGGCTAGAAATGTGTTGTTGATTAACCGTGCCGATCCATCTGCTACATATAGATGTTGAAATATACAAACAAATACACATAGGTGTTATACAGTACGGAAAAAAGTATGAAAATAATGTAAATTGAAATACTTTTGTAAAACTTTCGATACGTTCTTTTATGGCGGTTTTTACTGAATAAATAGAGGTATGTTAAGGCTACACCATACGACTTTTGCTTACAATTATCATTGTTTGTATAGGCACAATTCACTGTTATGAGGTGGTAAATACATACATTTCTGAACATAACTGCTGTCTCTCACCGTAAATTAGAGCATTTTCAGCTTCACTCAAGAAAATCGAGCAAACTGTTGATGCTACCGCCCTCACCCCACCCTCACCCCACCCCGCCCTCACCCCGCTAATTTTGGTTATATCGTTATGTTTCGCGCACGAATTGAAGGCGGGGGAGGGGTTAGGAAAACACTTAGGGCGAGGGTTAGGTTGAAGGGTTGGATTAGGGTTAGGGTGTCTATTTTAATATAACATGAAGTTTTACCAATTGGTGCGCGAAACATGACGATACTACCCCAATTTTCCTGTTAACAAACCTGTAGACCTTGTGATCCCTGGACACCCTTATTTCCTCTCATACCACGATCACCCTATAAATGTTAAAAGAAACAAATCAAACACTAATGGCTAAAAAATATGCGTATAGTTCAAGATTTAAGTTCCATGGTTTATATTGGAAGTTAAGATTATCAATGCCAATAAGCCCGCTTTTTGTCAACTCATTCGGTATACAATTTGAGCAATCGTTTCACTCACTCTTGAATTTTTTGCATAACTCACTTTAAGGTCGTATTGTAATGCAGGGGCCATTTAAAACTAGTTTCTCAACAGAATTTTCCAATTTTTCTGGGGACAGTAATCACCAGAGTTCGTAGACATGCATGGATAAACAAGATGTCGGAAAACCGCTAAGTTGATTCCCTAGATTTATCTGAGCTTTTGGAACACAAAATATCATCTTATTAATCTGATAGCGAACTAAAGGGTATATATCAGTGCTGTTTCAGGAGAATTATATAACACTTGTCTCTTATAATTATAAGTAAGTAAGTAAGTAAAGTAAGTAGCCCGAGGTACGGTGCTTGACTTTTGGAAGCTCGGTATAATTATAAAAGATAGACCCTAGTATAAAAAAGAAGGCCCTTAACCAGAGTAATTACATTTCATTCTAAAAGCGCTCGTAACATCAGTGTTTACTGGAATAAAGAACCTTCGCTCTTCGCTCATTCCTCTATTTTATCACTTCACTACCTCGCGTCTTCGGCGCAAAAAACCTCTAAGGGGTTAGGGGGCATGCCCCGAAACGGCTATTTCCTGCATATTAACCAAATCTTTAAATTTAGTAACTATAACTTCAAATGTATGCACAGCAATTCGCAATTCTACGGCATGCTTCAATAGCGTAAATCGACAGCTCAAAAAATAAACACAACAATCGGTTTTTCGAAACAGATTCTTACTTAAAAATTATTTTATAAAGACTGCGTTCATATACATGTAGGCTGTGGATGACTGTTAAGAAGCTGTCACGAAGTATGAAATTTAGATTCTTTAACTTTTTAATTTAAAGCTCTCTATACACAGCTCCTCCCCTTGCGCGATGAATACGTACAGTAGAGGAGCAAATATTTCCTCGAAGTTAGGAGTTAAATTTTGCAATAAGATCCAAACCTGATCCCCTGTTACTCCTGGATCTCCTGTGTTACCTTTACCACCCTAAATATAAAGAATGGACAGATTTCAATTATGAAATACACAAAACGTAGAGTTGAGCGGAAACAGAAGACAAAATTATTTTCCTTACATTCCTGGACTCAAACAAATTAAAATATATAGGAGAAAACTGCCTAATACCGTGCATATGAAACTTAATAATCGTTAGATCATCCGCTGTCTCAGGCATTTTTAAATCAACACTCTCGATCTGGCATTACAGTAAGTCATCTAGTGTAATAAAACATGTAATACAAATCGGCATGTGCTGGACGCAAAAACGTGATCCAATTACAACTGCATATAATCAATGTGTACATTATAAAGTTACAAAATTACGTGTCAAAATGAAGTGTCCGGTACCAAACACTGCTTGCCATTCCCCTAACCACAACAACGCCTTAGCAAAGTAGCGACTGACTTATTAGCCAGTAGCCAACTGAAGTACGCAACTCTGAAAACATCGTTGCTTTTAAAGGAAAATTACATAACCTTAGTTTATGACACTATGAAAACATCGTTGCTTTTAAAGGAAAATTACATAACCTTAGTTTATGACACTATGTGACTTATTATCATGAGTCAAATTTTATATGTTCCTGTATTTTTGATTAATTTAGTCATTGTATTTGTAAAGTATTCAGGTTCTCTAGGGTTTCCTGATTAAATAAAGCTTTTACTTACTTACTGCCACAAAAATTGACAGACTTAAAGTGCCCCTGCGACGAAATATCACATTACGTTTCCTGGTATTTTTTGTTACAGAACATCATTTTAGGTTAATAAATGTTCGCATTTGCCAAAAAATGTACAACAAACATTCTATAACAAGAAATGTAACCTCCAAAGTCGCCCAAATTTTGTCCGCAATTGCTCAAAACTTGTTCCAGACGAGCCCGCGATTCCACAGCAGAGTATGTGATTGTGACGTCAGAGACTCAACACGTGACAAAGCTTTATGGAAATTATACGACAAGTTACTATAATGTACAACTACTCCGTTTCACTATCAGTACAAGAGTGCCTTGTACACATGCTCTTTATTGTAAATGCCAACATCACACATGACATCATTGGGACATGACATCCCTCCTTTTCTTACTTAATTTATTCTATGAACAAGTGCAACATAATATCAACCATGCATTACAGTTATTAGTGTAAATTAGAGTTCACTATGTATGAAATGTTTTAAATGTTTATTTCATGTTTCGTGTATTGTTCCCAAAAAAGTCTGGTACGTGTCTTTCTCGAACCGGGTACCTTCTACCTTCAGGCTGTCTTTGTGGCTCTGGTTCTGGTGTCTCACGATATGGACTTCCTTCGAATTCATCGTTTTCATTTTTTTTGAAATGACTTGAATTCCTTGTCACCCGATGACCTTCTCTTTCAGCTGTGAGCATGGATCCCTTCTTCTCTATAATTCGGTATGGTTAAGGAATGTATGGAGCTGTTAATTTGTTTTGTTTCTTTTGACGGATTAATACAATGTCTCCAATCTTGAGGGGTGACGGCGTGGCATTCCTTCTGTCATCGGCACGGACTTTCATTTTCTGTTTTGCCATGTCGTCTCGACATCGCAGTGGTTGGTTATAAACCGTTTCCGTGACGTGACTTCATATGGAGACTGCTCTGTAGCGCTGTGAGGTGTTGCCCAGTAGTTCCTGAGGAACCTATACAGCTCTTGTTTGATGTTTGTCTTCTCGATGTGACTGGCTTGAACTGCCTTCTTTAGTGTCTTCATGAATCGCGCGCTTTCTGAGTTGGCTTGTGGGTGAAGCCCAGCTCTTTAGAAAACAAGGTAAACTGTTCACTGTTGAACGGAGGTCCGTTGTCTGCAGTTTTGACCACATAACGAATTCCCAAGGAAGAGAAGATTCGGTCGATATGCGGAATTACCGTGCATGCAGCTGTGGAATTCACAATGGCAACTTCAGGGAACCGGCTGAACTCGCAGATCATGACAAGGAGGTAGAATCTAGCTGGAAATGGGCCACAGAAGTCTACTGATATCTCCTGCCACGGTCCTTTCGGCAACTTGGTCATTTGTAGAGGCTCGTGCGGTGTTGGTGTAGTTTGCACGGTTGCTTGACAGGGGATGCAGTTTTTCATTAGGTTATCCACCATTCCGTTGATCCCAAGGAACCAAATCTTCTCTCTTGGTATTTACCGTGCCTTGGTGACCCTCATGTGCAATTGCTAATGCTCGCTTTCGCAGTGTGGTTGGTAGTATAAGTTGAGTTCCACGCAGCAACAGGCTCTGATCTGCGTTTACAGTTGCTTCTTGTTCAATGCGACGAAGGGATTGTAGGTCTTCCTGTGATACCCTGGGATCATCTTTTGTACTTTGTACTTTGTATCCCAGTTATTGTGGCACTTGGCTTCGATAACCTTCTGGAGAGTTATGTCATGCCGTGTTTCTTCCTCTATACCTGTTCCAAGGTGATGGCTTTTGGGATCGCGTTTATGGCAATGAAGTCAACGTATGCCTCGGTGGATCTTGTGATCTTAGGTTGTGAGGATGGATGGCCATTGTGTGTTTGGTTTCGTTAACTCCCACAGAGGGGCTGCTACTGTGGAAAAATTGGGAATGTACCTGGAGCAATATTGTGCCATGCATAGGAAACTTCTGCATGCCGATGCCTTTTCAGGTGGACTGGCCTCTTTGAGCGCACTAACTTTCTTTGGGTCAGGAGATGTACCCTCTGGTGAGAAGACTGATCCAAAGAATTCCAGCGTCGTTTTGTTAAATTGGCATTTAGGACGATTTAAGGTTCGATTTTTCTCACTGAACTGTTGTAACACGGCTTCTAATGCTCGGTCATGTTGATCTTGGTCGGCGCCGAAAATGATTATGTCATCGCTGATATTCCTAGCTCCTTCGATGCCTTGGATTACTTGTTGGATAGCATTCTGAAATATTTCAGCACTGGATGTTGTGCCTAATTTCAGTCGTGTGTATCTTTTCAGACCTTTGTGGGTCGCAAAAGTGGTAATATAACGGGATTCAGGACTCAATTCGAGTTGAAGATAGCCGTGATTCATGTTGAGTTTACTAAAGACTTTTGCACCACTTAGTTCGTGTAGTAACTCTTCCATCGTTGGTGTTGGGTGTTTCTCGCTCGTGATGGCTTTATTTGCATCTCTCATGTCGATGCAGATACGAACTTGGTCGGGTTTTTTTGGCTTGTTTCTGACTACCAGTTGTGAAACCCAAGGTGTTGGGCCATCAGTGTTTTCAATGACGTCCAGCTTTTCCAATCGTTCGAGCTCGGCCTCGGTTTTCTTTCGTTTTTGTGTGACTGGTTTGACCGACTTGTCGATGTGTAGCGTCGCTTGGAAACCGGACAGCTTACAGAGGCCATGGAATACGTCGATGTGTAGCGTCGCTTGGAAACCGGACAGCTTACAGAGGCCATCGAATACTTTTGATGTTTCTTTAGGATTTCTTGTTGGTGCCCTGTCGATTCACTGCTCTCAGCAAGGATAGCATTTGCTGTGCTTTCCGTGTTCATTGTTACAAGCCCCAACTCGGAAGCCGTTCGAAATGACATCAGTGACACATGTTTTCCTTTGACAACATGGAAAGTTGCAGCTGTGACCTTCTTTTTTGTGTGTACTTCAGTGACTATTTTCCCCAATAGCGGTATTGGGGTCGTTGAGCCATAGGCGAAGATTCTTTCTCTGGATTTAACCAGATGTATGTTCTTGCCGGTCTTTTGGATTGTCAGAAAGGTTTCCTCACTCCAATGTGTTTACAAATGACCCAGTGTCAATCATCATTGTTGCTGTATTTTTGTCGAGCCGTTCAAGGTCACTTTCGCTTCGAGTTCTTTTGGACAAGAAATATTGTTTATATACTGGTTACGGAAAATAGATATTCTTCGTCTGATGAGCTAACCGTTGACTCCGTTGTAGGTGGCGGTGGATGCTGTGATGTGGTTTCGCCATCCCTTTGGACATTGTGGACGGCTGTGGTTTGTTTTGAATTCGGAGTCTGGCGTTGTTCTCCTTGACCTTGCCTTGGTCGAGACGCTCGACATCAGCAAGCGAAATTATTTGCTTTTCCACAGTTTCGACAATTCTTGCCTCGAGCTGGACAGGAATCTCGCCCATTTTCGTGTGGGAATTCACCACCACAATTGAAGAGATTAGTTGTTTGTCTATAAAGCGGTTTTCCTCGTGGTATCACTTTGTGTCGTTATTACGGGAAGTACCTTGTTCTTTTTCGATGGTAGCGGCGTGTATTTCTGATGTTTCTGGGCATCTTCCGTCAGCGAGAAGTTGTTGGAGTGTGAGCGATGGTTCACGTAGAGCGCGGCGGCGAAGTTTTGTAGATTTGCATCCTTGGATAATTTGTTGTTTGACTTCGCTTTCACTGTTGTTAAAGTTGCAGTATTTTGATTTCTGGCGCAGTCTTGTACAGAATTGGTCGAGCGTTTCGGAGTCCTCTTGTTTACTCTGCCTAAAAAGATAGACAGAGAAAGCGGTGTTTTGTTTAGGTGTAAAATGTTCGTCAAACTTTTCGAGCGCCAATTTGAAGTCTTTGTCTTCTCCAGTCTCGGATAACGTGTCAAAGATGTCACTTGCTGGCTCTCCCACGTATTGCAACAACAGAGCGCGCTTTCTCGTCTCGTCTTTTACGTTGATTGCTGTGAGAAAGTTCAAAAAACGTCCTTTCCATTTCTTCCGCCGTTCTCCAAGGGCAGATGGATCCTTGTCGCAGTCAAATGGTGGGAAATACGGTAAAATATTTTAATTTTGTTTTTAAATTTAATTTATTAGCTTCGCCAAAAGATTACAAGACCAATACACATTACTAACAAATAAATTTACAGGACTGAGTAGATATTCACCCTGCCTTTGTCTTAGTTTCTGTAGTACCGCAACAGCATTAAGCCAATGGCTCATTTTCGGCCATTTCAAATCCTCGTCGCTGCCTTGTACCCATGCTCTTTATTGTAAATGCCAACATTACACATTACGTCATTGGGACATGACAGTTACAATAGAAAGTTTTTCCCACGTGTTGAGTCTTAACGTCACATTATTATTATTATTTACAAATATTTTACAACGGTAACCCTTCAGAACGCATAGGTATCTGTTTTTCAAGGGGCTGTATCCTAATCCTATGTTACAAAACTATTACTAAATTCATTACAATATGTTACACTATTGAAAAATATTAATAATTATTAAAAGTAATATGAAAACTGTTACATCATAGTCAATCGAGATATGATCTGGAAACTCGGCAAACTTCAAAGCGACTATAATGAGCTACGTTTTGATGTTGAACCGTACCTTACACCGTGCACATCCTTTGTTTTAGGTTTATTAATATTTAAACAATACGGTTGAGCGATTAAACCCAAACGATTCTATTGGATGATTGCTTCATTATACTAAAATACAATAGGTTCAGTGACCGTGCACCGTGCACAAAATTGCATAAAGACGAACAAAAAGATAGAACAAAGACTTTAGCTGAGTTTCCAGACTATATCTCGATTGACTATGGTTACATCGGTCTATCCTGTTATGTCTAACAATTGTCGCTATCCCTAAGCAGAGCTTTAAACTGTTTAACCGTTATTTCCAGCACCTTGAAATTCCTTGGTAGGTTATTCCAGCATTTAACTCCTGTGTAGCTAATGCTTTTCTTTAAGAAGTTTGTTTTTGGTTTGTCCAATTGGTAATTATTATTGTTACTACGAAGTTGATAATTTTTGTTATTTGATAGTTGGAACATATTGGTCATGTTTTCTGGTACCTCGCCGTATTTAACTTTGAACATAAATACCGTAAACTGCGGAATATAAGCCCTCCCGTTTATAAGCCCCACCGTTTATAAGCCCATCTATCTACAAACAGAAATTATATCCGGTTATAAGCCCCCCCCCCCCCCCCGAATATAAGCCCACCCCATCTCTCTTACTAGTAATGTAATCTTACGGAATTTTGGGACTTTGGAGGTGTGACAGTTTACTCAGTATATCAGACTGACGCTAAAACTGTTTAATTATATTTGTCAAGATGAATTTCAAGTAGGACGTCCGTTTTGTTGAGTTATTAGTTACATTCGGGTTGTTACCTTTGTTTTGTTTAGAAAACTGGTATGTGTTTTTGTTGATTTATTGTGAAAGTTAGGTGCTTGATTAATTAAAGACCAGTAAATAAAAAACGTATATTGATAATGCCGTATGTTAGTCTCAATTTATTTCACTACCAGTTCGATCATTCCCAAACGCTTTTTTATTGCGCTTATAAGCCCCCCGTTTATAAGCCCACCCAAAACCATAGGAAATTAGTCATTTTGGAATTCTTCTGACTCAATTTTAGTTTGTTTGTCCGCATTTTGGGTTTAAAAATAGAATCTGTGCGCTACGCTATTCCCAAACTTTTTTTGTGATTTCACTGCTGAATCAGTGTGCAATGTTTTTGCGTGACCCTGTTTTGACGTCATTTCCTGTGAATATTAAATCACTGATAGGGGTATCTAATACGTATTCCTTATAAGGAAGCGCAAATAGAAGGCATTGACGAGCAAATAGAGTGAATTAACGCGCAAATAATTCGCAAATAGCTGACACGTTGCACCCTCGTACCAGCCTCCTATAGTTAATTGGATTGTAACCGACCCCAAAACAACAATGGTCATAACCCTTTGGCAAACGTTTTCTTGAGAAATAAACCACCCCCAAAGTTATGGAATATTTCAAAGCAAAGTTAAATAATCGAACATGCCCAAAAATATAATTTTCGTAATACGGATACCATCTTGTAAACAAAAACACGAACTTTCGGCTGTCTTCGACGAACGTTTTCTTGAGAAATAATCAACTCCCAAAGTTACAATATATATTAAAACAAAGATAAATTATCTGTTTACAATATGCGTACAGCTTAATATCCGGCTAGCGAACGTAGTTTTCTTAAAAAGAGTGGATAATCGAACATATCGTAACGTGTTAACAATCCCACATCCAGTGGGCTGGTACGAGTGCCATGTATTTGCTCGTCAATTCCTTGTATTTGCTCGTCAATGCCTTGTATTTTCTCGTAGGCCACTTCCTTATATGGAATACGTACTAGAAGTACATAGGAAATCACTTCAGCAGAGGGAAAAGGTATGAAGATGAAAATTTTGCACAAGATATTTTACAATTCTTCTCAAGAGATTCCAAAGATCACAAAAATGTTAAATCAGGCACTTTAAATCGACGACCATTTATAAATAAGGTCAATATGTGAAAATATTTTTGTGAAAATATAACTATGCGTTTTTAGACAGGTATCGTTCTTTAGTTTTGTTTAACCGCTTTCATTTGAGGAATGAATAAATGGCGGCATGCCTACGATTTGGAAGGATGCACAAGATATCGATCATTTGGGTCGAGATGTCGACCTTTTCCCCTAAAGAAACCTCTGCGAAGGAGAGAAGTATAGATGTCATTTCAACGATTAAGACGATTTTATTTTTGCGTTTTCTGTCAATATAAAAACAGCTTCAAACCTCCATTCCTTGAGGTCCTTCTCCTCCGGCATTTCCATCATCTCCCGTTTTGCCTTGATCGCCCTGAAATGAAATGGACATTTATAGTATAATACATATACTAAAAACTTACTGACCGAGTGCGAGGTCTTCATGGCAAAATTATCTTGCCCGCGGTATTTCAGTACAGAAGGAGCGAGATCTGTGCAAAAAGACCAAGAGCAACATAATTTTGCCATAAAAACTGACCAAACGAGGTTAATAAAGTTTTTATTATATTATATTTTATTATATGTGAGAAATTTAAAGGAGCCATCCTTTAAATTTCTCACATTTCCTCAATTTTTTCGGTATTATTTAAAGCGTTTCAGTTGTTTTGGACCGGTCTTTACCGGTTTGTAAAGACTGCTCAGGAACCAATCAGATGACAGAAAAGTTGCGTTAAGACCGCTCACAAGCCAAGCCATATAATAAAGTTATTCACTGCCCGGGTGGTCTGCATATAGGGAAACTGTGCCCGCAGTCAGTACGCGGTGACCAAAACAAAAAGTAAAGTAACAGCTGTTAAAACAAAAATATCCAAAATAAAACATGCGTAAACCGTAACAGTTACTTTACGTTTGATTAAGCCCAGAGTTATTCTAAAATTTCACCATTTTGCATGGCTGCCATCAACTGAAAATCCATCCATGGTAGTTGGAACTGGGCTTCGCCACGAAATCGTATCACAAATTTTTAAGGGCTAAAATTTCGGCCCGGCTAAATTGGCTGGTATTTTACCATGTAACCAGCCACTTGAACTCCCTAATAGCTTTATGATCCGCATCTAAAGTACCACCTGAAGACAGTTTACCAAATATGCCAAATAAAGATATTCAAACGAATGTTTTCACCACTTTCCTAGTTAAATACTTGCAGATATATTAACTCCCAGCAAATACATGTCAAGGAAAGACATAATTACGACGGGTAATCGCATAACCATAACAGAATAATTTTAAAGTAGATGGTTTGAACCTATGAGTGACATTAGATGTGTGAAGTTGATCGTCCAGGTTGTTGTAGTCGTGAGAAAGACTATTGTTGGTGACTGACATTTCGACGGCCTCAGCGGCGGTCATCTTCAGAGTCAAAGCGTGTTTGTCAGGTTTGCCTATATATACGTCTGGTTCATTACGTCATAGTTTGTTTGTGTCATAATTAGTGTGAGTGGGTGTTGCGTTATGCGTTAAGCGTGGGCCAATGTTGTTCGTCATCGGTTGTTTGTGTCATAATCAATGTGAGTAGGTGTTGCGTAATGCGTTAAGCGTGGGTGTATTGTTTGTCGTATTTTGTTTGTGGATGTATTGTTTGTTGCGTCATGCGTTAAACACGAGTGTATTGTTTGTTAATTTTAATAACTGACGTCTGGAGTACGTGGTAAATATTTACCAGATCAGAGGACTTAAAGTGCCACTACGATGAAACTGCACCCCCGTCTTTTAGATTTTCTTTAGCATAGAATAGTATTTCAGGGTCGAAAGTGATCATCGATGTAAAAAAAAACTAAAAAATGGTATTTTGAAGTAAGTATTTTGAGCTCTGAAATCACTATTATTTAGGCCACCATTACTAAGAACGTGTTCCAAGTGAGCCCGCAATTTCAAAAGGTAATATTGTTTGTGACGTTAGATTCTCAATGCTACGCCTGAATTTCTGTCGAGGTTATTTTTTTTAGAAGTAGATAAAATGTCCAGCCTTTCAGACGAAGAATTTGAAAAAACGACCTTGATTTACTTGAAGAATTAGCCACGTGGAGTCTTCGCGTTGAGAATCTGACGTCACTTCGTTACGCTGGTCAAGAACATGAACCATCGTCGAATCGCAAAACGGTTTCGACCGAGTAATATTTAGCAGCTCTGCTTTATAAATACGTAAAAATATCGATAGGTAAAAATTTGATCGTAGTGGCACTTTAAGGGTCTACCCAAATCTGCTCATTTTTAAAATTTTACGCTAGCAATTTTCGTTTTAAGCTTCAAAATGCGAAAACAAAAAGAAAAATGATGAAACTGTCAACAGATGTCCACATGAAAATTCATTTAAAATTAATAAGGACGTTTACTGAAATACCAAATATTTCAATAGTTATTTCATAGAAGTATATTTAAAACAACGATTTAGTAGCGGTGAGAAATATTGCTTTCGAAAACGCATTTGCCATGTAAATGGTAAATTTTAGATAGTTCTTACAAGAACTGTTTAAAATTTAACAGAGTTAAGAAAGAAGTAGAGTAAAAATACATAAACTAATTGGTTACCATGCCAATTGGTTACCACTTCAATCACAAAAGTGGATCACTAATTGGATCTTCGATGCTCTTTGTATTTTAGGACTTCTAATACACAACAATATTTGTCTTTATTTTGTCCGTATGGGGTCGTACTACCCCATGAACTGAATACACAAGTAAATTTTCATTTTCCCTGAAATCAGGATACAGATTCCATAGAGATTACTAATTGTTTATAGAAAAATTGGAGCACGATAGGTGCCTAATATTTTATAAACATACTTGTACACTACCTTAATGCCCGACAATCCTGGTTTGCCCACGACACCCTGTCAGAAATTCAAGAAAACTACATCATTATTAAAGGAATGCAACGGTTCAAGTTGATATTTACATTGCAAAAGATGCATCAACTAAATTCTTTGGAAAGTTTGAGAAAAATTAAAATGAACTGAACTCCTCAAAATCCCAGTTAAAACCACTGATCTCTAAATAAAGACTGGGTTGAGCTTTCTATTGTCTGAAGGGACCAAAGTCGCAGCAAATCTGTAGGCGATGAATCGTTTTACCCAGCAATTTGAAAAATGTTTTCTGGTCCTCTTTATAGTAATATTATTTTATTTTGTCGATGGTAAGAGCACATAAACCATCAAAAAACCTCATTGGATTCTCAGTTGGTCCCTTAGTAATGGCGGACTTCCGGCTTCATTTTCTGAACAATAGTTGCTCGATCCAGTCTTTATTTAGAGATCAGTGGTTAAAACATATCTAATATATCACACAAAAACGAGGCTCACAAATTCTGACGTCAGAAATTTCAGATTTTCTGCTGTATTAGTTATACTGTATACAACTGTATACAGCTCTTTAAGTATGCTATTCCATAAATACAAGTAAAACGAACAGTATCAAAAAAAGAAGGCACATGTTAAAACATGCGGCTAAATAGAGGAACAGCACCTTCCATTTTATGGTAGATTACACCAAGTCCTCAATATACATTGTAGTTATACAGTTTGTAAATTAGTATTATCAGTATTAGGGTTATTTTTTAGGTTTTCTGTTCTTAAAGGTTTGCGAAACGAAACAACAATTTGCCTAACGAGGTGGATAATAACAACTGACCCCAAAACAACTAAGATTCTAAACCCTCGCCTAACTACAATCGTGGACAAAACTGTTGAACAGTTTCACAATAAAATC